>WOGR01007972.1:0-12092 GCA_015342045.1 Leptinotarsa lineolata | reverse complement strand
ACTACTTCAAAATTATGTCATTCCAAGTTTAGCAAATTTATATCCTGATCCAGAAAACCCTCAAGTTCCAGTGAATACGATATGATTTCAGCAGGATGGAGCACCACCACATTACCAAGTTAATGTCAGGCAATACCTCGATACAACATTTCCCAATAGGTGGATAGGGAGGCGAGGATTGATTGAATGGCCAGCGCGACCAGCTGATCTTTCATCATTAGATTTCTTTCTATAGAGATATGTAAAAAGCAATGTGTACAAAACTGAACCTTCAGTTTTGAATGACTTAAAAGAACGAATAACGCTTGCGATTAGGTCGGTCACGCTTGATATGTTAAATAAAGTTAGAATACAGCTTTATTTGAGATAAGGATGTTGCCAAGACGTAAGCGGTGAACATTTTGAACATCTACTTCGTTAACATCCATTGTTCTTTTTCGTATTCTACATTTCATTACGTTTTGCGTTACATTTTAGTTTTTTAGTGTATTTTATCGAATTTCTGTAACCACATGATTTCAATTTATTTTATCTTATTTGTTGCAGTAAACTTGAAAGCAGTAACATTTTTGAATAGATAATGAAGAGACCTTTCAAACGATATATCATAAACCTATAATTTCCATTTAAAAAATTGGAGTTGTACCTGTCATTCGAAGGGGGATTTTTTTTAATATGTACAGTTACCGAAATAATGAATTTATTCCATTTGGCTTCTGCTTTTATTTTTTTTAATTCATCTGGTATTTAATAATGAAGATAGGGTACAATATATTGAAAATTTCTTCATTCATTTTTTTAAATTCCATTAGTGAATATAAAAAATGGTTCTTTTCCATAATAATGAAGATTACTAGATAAAATTTAATTTTTTGCTCATTTTCAATTTACGCGAAAGTACATTTTATTAAACACTCATTATCATTTTTTCTTTTAGGAAAGCGCAGTTAAACTCGAGAAAGTACTTACTAAAATCAGAGGTATTATATCATTCATAATCAACACAGAAATAAAGAGGTGTACTGTTAGAATATGCTCGAAAATAAATATAAAGGAAGTTATAGATAAAATATTCAATAAATGTTCTCTGAAAGCTTTGGTAGTCACTAAAAATCTTCAAACTGGAATCGAGGTGAGTTTAATCTTTTTCACTAATATATGTTAATACTTTATGTCAATTTCATATAACTTTCTAGTATTAATTTTGTTGAATTACAAGAAAGGTTAATAATAATAATTATTCGTGGATATGAAAAAGCCTCTATCTGCAGTTCCTTAGTATTGCATATAGACAATAATGACTTCATCATTGCAGGAGTTCAGAGACGTTTCAAGAATCAGCCCAAGTAAAAGTTACCTGGAATATCCAGAGGAAATATATTCTCCCAAGAAAACGGCTGTTTCCGAAAAAAACATTGTCCAAAACTCTAACAGTATATTAAAATCTGTAATGAATATGTGGAACGATGCTTTTTACTGGTGAATACCTGAAATAAAAGAATTATTAGCTATGAAGTATTTATTTTTGTGACATTTTCAAGTCAGATGCAGGCAATACAAAATATCTTACCAGATCAATAAAAGTTCAAATATAAAAATGGAATGTCAAAGAAGACTGGAAAAGGCAGCAGTTTATTTTTTTTTGTGGATTTCGGTAATTGATCAAGATACTGTTGAATGTTCTATAATAAATATAATTTAATAATTGTACCATGAAATCACGAATTAAATTTTCAACAGTAATAATAATTTTGAATTTCGTTTGATAAATCATGGCTATCTAATGGTTTCAACTAAACTATCAGTTGTCAATCGATTAACTCAGTTGTCACAATACAAAAATTTAAAATTATCACAAACTTTTTAAACACTGCCAAACTATATTTCACAGTTAGTATCACACTTCCAGGCACCCAGGAATATAATTTCTAAACCCATTCGATGCTTTCGGTTAGTTTTCACATAAAAATCATTTGGAGAAAAATTTTGAATTGCTTTTTTATATTATAAATTTTAAACAAACTTTTTTCAAATGAAAATCGAAAATAAAAAATTATCAAACCTAGCCATTCAACCAAAACGATTCAATTATTAGAATCGAAAATCGTCATCGGGAGATGACAGACACCACATTCAAACAAAAAAAGATCAAGTAATATTGATCACAAAAACAGAAAAGAACTGAAAATGAGAAAAATTCAACACCTCAGATAAAAATTCTTGAAAATCGAAATTGAATACAGGTGGAATCATCACAATTTGGGGGAGGAGAAGGTTTATACATGAAGTTTTAAGACAATAAATGTCAAGAAGAAACACAAGTAATTGTAAAATTGGAAAAAGTGTTTATATGCATTTGAAACTTGTACGCCAAAGAGATACAAAAAAAAAATGATAAAGTACAATAAGTTTCTTAAAATCCATTTTTGTAAACTCCAAAAATTCATATCATCTTTCATGTAAATATATCAATTGAATTTTCTTTTCTACAATTTTATACTGGCAAATAATGTGTATTGGGCTGAATGTCTTGTGTGAATTATTATAAGTGAAAATTTTTCAGAATTCCAGAAAGGTTGAATGGGATAGGATAAAATTATATATTTTAAATATATATTGTCTATGTGAAAAACATGGCATGCTCAAATCCAAGCCACAAACGGACATTGTTTGGCCTTGGGACGGGAACTGACATTGCAAATGCCATCCAATCGGAAATTGCACACGTTTAAAATGATTTGGCATATCTGTAGGTATAATAGGGATTTGTGGTATTGATATATTATTGCTCCGGAACTTGCCACTTAAAATGCTGGTTGCGACAACGATTCTCATTAATTTTTTAACGACTAATCGCGTGCCGTTGCACAGCCTTGTTGGATTCAAATTACGGAGCGATCCAACCTTCGGTTATAAATTTTGCGGCACCATTTTCGTTTACGAATGACAATGGAATGTCTTGTGACCAGAAAAGCGCCTGATCTACCATCCGATGATTTCCTCACACTTCACAGAAATACGTCAAATCTTCAGTTTGGAAGAATTGAAATAAAATATTGATGATGATAAGTTACTGCAAATGGAAGAGTGTTGAAGATTACAAACCCAGAGAATTCTCCAACATGAATTGGTAGTTCCGTAATAACATTTTTTTTATTTCGTAAAAAATCTTATTATCATTTGATCATTTATTCCACGAGCATCCAGATATTCGAGTGCTATAAGTTTTTGTGGTTTCTTCAAAGTTGAAATAGCAAATATGTCATCAAGGCACAACAGTTGATCGAAAAAATTATTTTTATTATTATCTACTCTTCCAACTAAATATTCACATGCCTCTAGTTGTGAGCTCAAATATTTCAGAAATTGAACTCTCTCTGTGTTCATCGTAATTCTATCTTTATATTTCATATTTTTGACGTGACAAGAATTTGAAAATCAAGTAGAAACAATCCATTAGATAACAATACATTTGTAAAAAGCTCAAATTCTGCTCGAAAAAAATACAAGAACTGCATTTTCTAAACTGTGCCAATTTCCATCACAATATGCCGCAAAACAAGTTTGATAACCTAACGAAATATTCATTCAGGTGACAGAACAAGAAATTTACTTCAACAAACAGAACTAAATCTTTATTTCTTCCAGTCAACCATTTTGTTTCTGAATACTTTCTCAGATCAATAAATTGTTTTGCAGTGACAAAATCGTTTTACAATTCGCTAAACTAACAACTTATGAACAACTTGTACACCTACATGTCTCAATTTTTTGTACAATCAGCTTAAACATTTAAATATTTTCTACTTATTCATAACATCCATATTTTCAGATTTTATGACGGAATGTAAATTTGTTCATGGCCAGTATCAATAAATACTTATTGCAATGCTATAACTAAAACCGTAAACGAATAAAAAACAATAATAATAAGTACATATTTCTTAATGCTACTTCAAAAAAATCACAATGAATAAAAAGGAGGGAACAAATTCACTGAAAAATATCATTAAGCATCACGTGTTTTTCTGTACAGAAAGCCATAACAAACAAATAGAAAAATATCAGTACAAAAAAGTTTAAATTATTTTACGATTGACTGAGCTGCTTTTTTTTTCATAGTGAATCATTTCACCAATGTTTTCATTTTCACTTTATATTTCATATATTTCAGGTACTTGATAATTAATAACGTCTTAAAAACTTTGACTGGGCACTTTTTGTAGATGTATATGCTTGATGCTGCACAACCTATGGCTCGAAACTATGATTCACAAGCATGCCATGTGCGGCTCTCATGCACATCGTGCGAAGTGTTAAATGTCAATGGAGTAATAATAATAATGTCATAAGATCCAAGAGGATATTGGCATTGTCCAGAATAAATAGTGTATATAAGTGAAACTAAATACATTAACCAGCACATTTAGAGAATTAACTCAAAAGATAAAAACAGATAACAGGAAATGTCGGGCTATAGATAATTTGTAGTGAGATATTCCTCAATAGAATCAGTTTTGCGTTACATACTGTTTAACTACAATTTTAAATGAGATGACACCCCCAAACAATCGAAGATGGTCTGGTAAGGATAGGTATGATGGGCAAAGTAGAATACTTCAAATATGCCAGTGTCCCCTACACCATTCAATTTACGTAATACCATGCATATTCTATTCAATATTTTGATTGTAACCGTGATAAGACTTTCTTAAAATAAATTTGCATCAATTTCTATGCCCAAGAACTTATATTTGAGCATACAGGAATAGATTTTGAGGCAATTTTGATGTTACAATTTACTGTGATGTTTCAGTTTTACTAATATTTAAGAAGGGACCATTTTCTTCACAACGGTTCAGCATTACATTAGCTACCTTTGTTGCCTTATTTGAAAGATTTTCAAAATTTTCAGCTGATACTACACATGATGTGTCATCTGCGAATTGAAAAACAGCTGATGTCAGATTTTCAGACAAACAATTCACATACAATATGAACACAGTGGTCCAAGAATAGATCCTTGGGGGACCCCTGAGTTATTATTTCTTGTAGACGAGTATTACTCCTTGATATGAACATCTATTTTGAATCTCAAAAACACCAGTCAAAGAAGATCAAAAGGTTTCTCCTCTATCAATCTGATCTACCAGGAACTTCAAAGACTCGTGAATGGAATTTTATGTTGATTTGCAATCAATTTCATTCATCCAAATGGTGGAATAACTCACTCAGTTAGTTCCAGAAACACAATGAGTTCCTCAAGGTTCCACTTTAGGGCCAATTCTCTCCACCAATTATATAAACTGTCTATAAATGTCAGGACTATGCAGCAAGCCCCCAAACTATAGTGGAAGGCTTATATAAACATTAAAAATATAAGCATTTGAGGACAAAAAAAAATAAATTTTTCACATCAAAGAATACTTATCATTCTGAGTTCAGAATTAACAGCTGTCTGGTGGAAATTTTTACCTGAGAAAAAAATTATTTCATTCCATAGATTTCCAAAATGATCAGTACATCATATACAACTCTTTTATGTATACATGTATAAGATTCATTTGTATTTGCTCTTATTTCTCATAACATTGATGTTAAAAGCTTTTGAAGGTTTCATTTTGATAAGTGCAAAATGTTTATAATGTTTTCCTTATGTCAAAGAGTAGTGATAAGAATTTTGTATGATAAAAGTAATGCTGTCATATGCATATAATGTCAGGAAAATCAGAGAAATATCATTAATATATAAACAAAAATGTAACAGAAATTTAGCACCAGAGTGGGTTGTGGTTTTGGGACTTTTAGAGAATTTTCAATTAGATATAATAACAAACAAATCTAGTGCAATTTGAAATTGGATTGAAACGTTTCATTTGCTATTCACAAAAAGACATTATTGAAACAATTTGTAATATTTCAATATAAGTTTGAATACAAACCAACTCTATCTAATTTATTCTGAAATATGATTTAAAATAATCAAACAATGCATACACGGCTAGATTTGTAAAAAAAGGTTTTTCACAAGTTGTTACTGCTTTCTGTACTTTAATTTTAGTTTAACGTCCTCTTCAGCACACATATCTACTGGGCCTTCTTCTCACTAGGTCCATTTGGCAAAGTTGAATATAGTTCGACATTGCTATTTCTATACCGGCCCCCTATTACTATATATAATACAGAGTTGCACAATCATTTGTCCGAACAAGTTTCGTGAAAAAATTTATACAAATATTTATAAAATATTTCAATACAAAATATGTTACAGAAAACACTCACAGAATATTTTTATAACATTTGTGATGTATATACATAAATACGTTGAATAATAAAATGTATTCGTAACGTAAATGTAATACGAATAGTATCCAAAGGAAAAATGCTGTTTCATGCGTTGAGGCCACTTGTTGGTAGAAGTAATATAACTCTTTCAATATAAAGTATAGTTTCTTTGATACATTCAAGATAGGTCAATGTGTCAATAAACATTCAGAACTGTAACTTCTAACATTTCAAAATATTTTTATTAGTATTCACAAATGATTCCCAATGTAAATTCTAATGGAATACAGGAATGCCTATCAATTTTATTACATGAGATACTAAACAATACACGTGATTTTGGGTATGGGAGGAAGGGGTTAGTCTTAAACCTCATCACGTATAATCAAGGAGGAGGGGTGTTAATGAATGCTAAAAAACATCACGTGATTAATGGACGGTCACTTACCAGCATCAACAGTATTCATAGCAACAGTATATACCAGTATGAAATGAATTCATTTTTAATATTCAACACATCAAAATATCTGAATTGGACTAAAAAATTGCCTTGTTTCAGATCTCAAAGAAAAAGGTGTGTTCCTCAAATGAGTAATTAACTAACTCGCACAAAGGAATTTGTGAGTTATTTTGAAATTTTCAAATTACTTTGCATAAAAATTTTTTCTTTAAAATAGGTCAATATTGAATCACAAATATTTTGTGATGACTAAAGTGAAATCAATAAGTACAAGGTATGCTGATGGTATACCAGGATATAGATAAATAGAAACAGTTAAGAATTTTTCATGAATCATCAAGTCATTTATAGACCCTTGCGAAAAACCTTAGGATATATATACTAACCTTTCCATAGGCCAATAATTGAAATAAAAAGAAGTGTGAAATGTTAATCTTGCTACTGCTATTGAGAATAAAAAAAACAAAAACTTGATAATTACCTTTATAACCACAAAACAAACTTCTAAAGATGAGAAGCCTGAATTTTTTGAGACTTCGATAACGTTCGCCCACAAAAAAAGCACGTTGATGCCAAGTGCTATCGCGGGGCTCCTCTTTGTGTTATGATCGTCCATCGAGTATCGAATGGAAGTAACCTTTATGTGAGGGCACTCTTTATTCACGACGGTTTACAGGCCGGTCTGGTTCATAAAACCACAAAAAGTGTCCATCTATATGAAGAAACCCGAAAGGTCTCCCAAAGAGGAGCCAAACTTTAGAATAATAAAGTTTTTTTATGAACAAAAAAATGTAAAAAAAAACTAACGGGTGGCAGTATTTCGCGCCTCCCACGAAAGTTCAAAACTTTGAAATTTTTGAAAATATGAAGTATGTAAAAGTATGATTTACTATTGCATTCGTTGCTATCATTTTTAAATTCATTTGACGTATGACAAACAATATACTCTCTTTTTTTAGTGAATTTAGGTAGTTTTTTCTATATTCATATAGTACTAGAACATTTCTCTAAGAATAGTATGTATAGATTAGAGTAAAAAAAATCCAGGCTGTCAGGCTGTGGTTGAAAGGAACTTGTAATAAACGTTTCATCTGCTACTAAGGTAGACATCTTCAGTGTTATAGGCACTGACAAGGAGAAAGTAGATAGTAAGTCTCAGCAAAGGCGGAGTATATGAGACAGTCCTGAACGTATACACCACTGAAGGTGTCTGCCAAGATAGCAGACTAATAGCTCGGACTTTGTTGTCCTGCATATAAAGATTTGTTGTATGGCGAATTTCTATAAGATTGGAAAAAATATATATTTATTCAAAGCCGAAAATGATCACTGGTTTACATTTGCCATTTTTCTATTGATCAGTTATGATTTGTCCATTGGTACCACTACCATTCATATTGTTCAATTGATATATGATTAACTGATGAAATTCCTGTATCTCTTGCATTGGGACTCATATTCACTATGAAATTCATAATAAAGCACTCTGTAAAGTATCTTCAGGAATACAGTGTCACACAGACCCATAAAAAGCCCGTGAGTGTATAAATTCGAACATCCCAGAACAAAACAACAATAAAACAAAACATAGGAATAAAACTTAAAAACTAAAACAAAATCACATCCACGCTTCTTCGATTCAGACTGCATTCTCTGCTTTGTTCATGCCATAATTTTATAGGATACTTGCGTAGCGATCGTGGTGGTCTCCTCTGAATCGCTGTCGGAGGCGCCATCTATGCTCTCGCTAGGCCTTTTGACAGAAAGGTTAGGTAGCCGAGGTCTGTCAGGGTTCGATTCCAAGGTCGAGGATTTGCTCGAGGGTGAGTATTCGGAGGTGTTGCCTTCGTCTGATGCATTCGGTTCTCTTTGGAACTGGACGAGGTTCATTTTGAACCTGTTGGATCTACGACCAGGGTAGATCGGTCTTCTGGCCAGACTGGAAAAAATCAGGAATTGGTGAAGAGTTCAGTTGTGAGTAATAATATGATTATTTGACTTCATGAATGTTACAGGTTTGGATTTCCATTGTCTATAAAAGTGTTAACAGATTTGAAATCTAATAAAGAAAAAAAATTAAAATGGATGAAATATTGAAATTAATCCCTAACCATGAGATGAAGTAAACTCATTTCCATCAACCACACTGGTGAAACGCGCGTCGAAAAGTGTGTTGCAGTTCTGCTTGTTTTCGACCAATTCCAGTTTATTTTAGAATTCGAGATGCTAACTTCACTTCATTACAAATTTTCATACTTTATTAGCATGGTACCGATTGATTAACACGTCCAAGTTCATCAGCCATAGTCTGCAGATTTCTGGGCAATAGTTAAAGTGATATACAGGAAGTTAAATCATTTGCGAAAACATACAGATTGTGGCAAACTAGCGATGAAATCGTTGAGCAGGCGCTAAAGTGAATTTCAATCTCATATCTAAAGAAATCTATATTCCGATGGTTTCAATACATGCAATAAATGCTTACGATATTTAAGATTTTTCCAGAAAATAGGCAAGAAATACACTCTCTGTGTAGTTCTTATTTTTTACATTATTTACGTTGCACCACCTCACGAATTCCTCATACACTTTGTCATATATTTTCTTGGATTTACTTGGCAATAAACTCAATTTCGCATCCTCAGCTGTTTTACTTATTTCTGATGGAGTACAATTCACACTTTCTTCGTCGCTTTAATCCATTTCAAAATTACTAATAAATTATCTGTGATCACAAAAATTGACAGCAAATATGGCTACCGGCCTATACAGTCCGATTCTTTTGCCATGTGGTAACATTGCTATATTCTGAACCGTAACATATACGAAGACGATTAAATGAGAAAAAAGGTAACTGTCATCGGGAACAATACAATAGTCGAAGAAAATTTATCGTATAACTCTCGCTCTTCTCGACTTTTTTCGAATGGAATTGTTATTTCGGAGAATTTCAAAAACTACAAAAGGAAAATGTTATTGTATTCTAAGTGTACTATGACGATGTCATAATAAATATTCGATAAAACATTTCGTGTCAACATGGCTACTATCAACTTTTTTTTTATAAGGACCTGTCTTTTTTATTACAGATGTTGATAAAGCGATAAGTTCATAATCCAATGGTATATCACATTTGATATTTTTGTAGCGTTTCATTTGAAATAACCACCATTATCAGTGAAAACAATTTTAAATTACGGTCTTGCCGTTACTTCTTTCGTAAATTTTTTCGATTTCTTCAAAATATAATTCAGACAACCCAATAAATTCGTAGTTTTTCGTTTTGGAAATTTTTGTATTGCCGTAATCCTTCTTTCAAGGCTTATTTCTCCCTAATCAATTATAATTCGTGATATTTTTATAATTCTCAATCCTGGAAGTAACAAAAATATCAGTTTTTGGTCAAAATTCGATTGCTGTATAATTTGGTATGATCAAATAGCATTTCTATTCATTTACCATCTTAAACGCGTAGGCTTCGCTTGGTTTCTGTGGCAGAAAAAATGAATGCGTTGTTTATATCTGTTGAGAACTGTCAGACGTTTATGAACATATCAAAGATGTATTCAAATGATGAAAGGACTGATACCTATGCTATTTAATTATGCAAAATCAAAAGAGGATTTCTATTTGATTTTGCAGATGTGCGTGGTGTAATATTCATCGATTGAGTGTTTGAAGGTCGAAATTGCAAAGAAACGACCGCATATGGCAAAGAAAAAAAATTCATTTAATCAAGATAACGCACAGATTATTAAAAGTGCTTCGACCTTTCGCAAAATCAAGCTCAGATTCTGAAGTCAATAGACGTAAATAACTGAAAAGGAAATATTTTCAGTGTTTTGGGAAACACGCTTTTTGGCTTGCCACCTCTCCATCATTGAACAAAAAATGTGGGGAACTTCCAAAGAAAGGAAGAAAAACTAAATACAATGAAAAAAGCTCTATAAAGATATCTAGGGTATACACAGAAGTTTCTTTTAGATACAAGCTGGAAAAAACCCCTTTCGAAACAACTACTTTCACACGAGCATTGAATTGAGCTAAAGAAAAAAACACTTTTCGAAACAAACATTGAATTATACGAAACGATAGAATATTGATATAAAATGTGACTTACATGGAATCATCATCGATGGTATTCTTCGAAGTTTCGGGACAATACATTTATCTTATCACCTCATCAGCACCGTAGGTGCATGCTCATAAATCAAATCCTCTCCAGCAGATCTCCAGCAAATCGTTTTATAGTTACTGAATACACTTAGGGTTCTACATTTGAAAATATAACGGAAAATAGAACTTTATCGACGGCTTAGAGAACACCGAGGCGCTGTGTTCCAGGGGAGCTAAAACTCCGGAATGCAAAATCTACGTATAGGCCAATCAATGATGGTTCAAACAATGAAAATTTGAATAAAAACATTTTTTTAATGAATTATGATTTTTGAAAAATGGTTTCCCAATATTAATTACAACTGGCAGAAAAAACTTGTCAGTTAGGAGAATATTTTTTCAAAAAAAACTTATATATTATCGTAAAAACGACGCATTTATTTATAACAATGTTTTAAACAATAGCAATAAAAAATCATTTTTATGTAGCTTCTGATCGTAAAAAAACGGATCGATAGTAATAATAAAAATCATTTTCAATGATTAATGAAGCTTTCTAATTTTTAACCGAAGTGAATTATTGATAACCAATCAATTCCAGTGGCTCATTTGCTTTTTCAGCTGCAGGAAAACCCGGAAAAACCTGCAGCACCACATGGGAATCTATTCTGGGACCTTTCGAAAATAGCTCCAAAAAATGAAATGAATCTCAGATTTGTTATTTACCAATTATCGCACTTGCAATGTTCCTGTTTGAATAGAAAAAAATTGTTAATTTCTGGTTCAGTACTTGAGTGATTTGAAAGCTACCTCTCTGGCAGAATTCAACAGACTAAAATTAAGGGAACATATTCAAACCAAAAAGATGCCAATAATGGTGTACCTCAAGGTAGTGTCTTTGGTCCGCTTCTTTTTGTTCTTTACATGGACAATTGAATTTGATCGTTCATTGATTGGCAGCTCGTGAATAACATCCCAAAACTCTGTGTTCAAAAATTCTAGAAACTTCTGCGCATTAATGTTTTCCTCAAAAAAGAAAGGACCAATAATTCGTTCGTTCAATATCCCACACCAGATGTTGATTTTTTCGAAATACTGGCTTTTACAGTTTATTACCCAGTTAGGATTACCGCTGCCCAATAGCGACAATTCTGTGATGACACTACTCCATTTGTAGTGAAAGTGGCTTCGTCGGTATATAAAATATTTTTTAGGAAATTTCTATTGTTTA
>WOGR01007971.1:0-12094 GCA_015342045.1 Leptinotarsa lineolata | reverse complement strand
GGGATCATCTTACTTTTCAATTATTTACAATGGCGATACATAGACAATAAAAATGACCCCGGTAAGAATTTAGTTCTAACATTTAACATTGTTGCCGTTAGCTCTCAGTTAAATTTGTGTATGCGTTACCTTCAATTGAAAATTTTTATATTATAGTTCTGAATTTTTGGGGGTAATAATTGACAATAAACTTAAATTCGCCAATTGCATTGTAACCTCAGGGCGTTTTGCAGTGAGAATAAATTATAAAGAACTTGATTTTTTAAAATCATGATTCTGCTCAACTTGTTATTTTGCTAAATGGTATTCCAGAAAAAATTGGTTTTTTTTCAGCCTATCGTTCCCTTCTTCACCGAGAATGTGAGGGAGTCTTTTCGCACTGTGAGCATCGGGAGGAGATTTTTCCTGCGGATTTATGCCCGCTTCAAGGCACCGCTCGCCCCTATATACGGCGGTTTTCCGGTGAAAATGATTACGCACGTCGGAAAACCCATTCCGTACGATGAAAATTTATCGCCGGAGCAACTTCAAGCTAAGGTACAGTTTCTTTCCTTCAAATTGAAACCTTTGAATTTTTTCATTCTTTGAACTTGTTGACTCGCCAACAAACTCCAACCCTAAGAATTTACTAGACTTGTACGAGCAAAGAATTAACGAGGTTTTACTTTTCAACGTGAGATTCCTATTACTAGTTCTTTAAATTAGTATTTCGTATAAGAATTCCAATTGAATTTGCTTTTTTTGTTACTTTGAACATTTCACATCTTGGAAAAAAGTGATTTATCACTACTTTCTTTGTTTTTTTCCAGGTTGCTGCCGCTATAGAGGATCTCGTTCAGAAAAATCAGCGTCTGCCTGGAAATATATTACTAGCTATATTGGAACGAATACCTTTCTTTAGAAAAAAGAAGGAAAAAACGGAATGAGAATCATCTAGGAATTGTACAAAAATTTGTTGAATGTTCCCAATTATTCTAAAAAAGACATCGAAACAGTTATTATGTATTACGTGACATTTAGTAAAGATTCGACCTAACTAGTACTTAAAATTGTAGTTGCTTTATTTGTTCGTGTGTGTTACCAAGACAAAATTTACAAAATACTGGAATTCGCTCAAACATTTTTTTTGTAATTAAAGCCCCAGTATGTGAAATGTTTCGTGGTGATCCTTCAACCTGATTCATTTTATTCTGCCTGTTTATCCTATGTACTACTATTGACTGACTTGGCCTTGCACTCTAGGCATTTTTTCCACCCGAAACCGATATCATTCCTTTCTATTTATAATTTCCAAGATTATTATTTGAATAAATTTTCATAGAAAAGCCACATGCATCTCAGAATATATCGAAAGGAAAAAATGAACTAAAATTAAGAGGTGAAAGATGTATTATTTTATTTTTAAATAAAAGTTTTCAATGTGAATAATTGCTTTTTTACGGAATTCGGCCCTATTACCGTAAACCACTAGAATAAATGGTTTGCGATTATTACCTCCAATTATTGGAGTACAGATAAGTTTTCTGAAGGCCATCTATGGGCGAAAAGCCGAAACTGGAGTTGAAAGTGTTTGTGGTAAAGTTGAAGAAACCTGTAAGGGCCGGGTTTCTCCTACTAACTTATAACTAGCTACCAAAAGATGTCGCACGTCTTATGGAAAATCCCCTAAATAACAGTTTAGGCGACAAAAGATCAATCGACGCTTGTATTTGATTGATAGATAAGCATAAGTCGAATACGAACTGAACAATTTTGAAAATAAAATGAAAAGAACTGATTAAAATGTTTGTGCTGTCATCTGGTGATGATAAAACTCATCATTTGAGGTACAATAGAAAACTGTGATAGGTAGTACTTTCCACGTTCAACTATTTTCTACGAGATGCCGCTATATTCATTATGAATTGGAAAAAAAATAAGAGAAATTGAAGAAACAGAGCCTACAAATAGAAAATGCCAAACATTAAGGAAATTCTGATTTCTCGAGTTTCTTTCTGAAATAATTAAATAAATAGAAAATTATTAGGTCCAAGAGAAACTGACTTTCTGAATTTCATAGGACGGAATTTTTTTCTAGCCGATTTCCAATCAAATCTATTTTTCCATTTTTTATTTAAAAAGTAGTAAACCTTTCTTTTTTGGTCTAACAATCCAACTTTTTAGCAGAGCGTTCAAAATTTAATTGGAAACCTTCCTATCAAAACACAAATGTGGCAAAAAAATATTGCATTTCAGAATTGGTTCGGTCGAAATTTTCATATATGCACTGTCAAGCAAATCGATTTCACCGATTACTTTCGAAGGCGTAGAATGGACAAAAATTGTATTGAAATGCAACTTCAAACACTGATTTCACTGATGTTTTTCGGAATAAAGTAAGATATTTATTGACCTTTAAAAGTTACAAAAATGTTTATGACATAAATTCACAACAAAATTGTGTAGGTACGTCAAGATTAAAATAATTCATTGCTGTTTTTCTGGATAGGTCAATATGGCAGAATTAAGTAGACCTACTATTATTGAAAGCCTTTTTATTATTAGAAAGTTTAGAATGACACAATCACTTTTTATTCAATATGATTTTTGAAACGGTCATAAAATGGCTGTCCGTTTTTATGAGGTGCCATCTTACGAGTAGTAGACACATTTCAGAAAAGTTTTTGAATCCTATCCACATACAAAGAGACGAAAGATAGAAATACTAATAATAGTAATCGAATTTTTCGAAAAAATCTAAAAGGGAACTAATCGAGTGGAAATGTGAACTTTTGGGCGAATCATGGACAAATAAACAATGATTTTTTTTTACTGGATATTAGGGCTATCATGTGGTGAGTAGACGAAACTTCTATGGTACTTTCAGTTTTCCTTATGATTAAAATCTACTACTCCGTTTATTAGTTCTGCTTTTGATTAAAAGATGGCTCTATTGAAAAAGATTCAGTTCATGGAATAAGACTCTCAAAGACAGAGTGTTTACTACTGCTACAATCAGTACTTTCAACCACTTTTCATTATCAAATATTTATTAAAAAATGAAGTAAAACAAAAAATCAAAAAATGAAAACTCTCAACATTGGGATTTGCCATAGAAACAAAAAAATATAGAAGTTTACTTTTCTAAAAGAAACATTCTGTATAGCTCCTCATGTTCCGCATTTTGGAACTCGGGAACAAAAGGGATTTTGATGATCTTCTTGAACCCTTCGGATACATCAGGCTCTTCAAACTTCTTCTTGAAGCCGTTGATGATTATTTCATTAACGGGAACGTGCGATTTATCCGTCAGTTCTCTGAATCTATTATTATGCTTGGTTTGTTGGAAATTCGTAGACATGACAAAGCAATGGCAAGGAACTTTCGCCTTTTTCGCTATTTCAATATAACGAACTCGCGATTCCTTGTCGGGATTGGTGTTGTCAACAACGCAACTGCGTCCTTGGTCTAAATTTTCTTGTAGAATCTTAACGCACTTTTGCCAAGATCCCAGATTGTCCCTGTTGATGTGAACGTACCCCTTGGGCACCAAGACCGATTTGCTGAAGTGGCTCTTTCCTGAGCCGGGGCCCCCCACCATAACTATCACATTCGGACTTTCAAAATCGACCTCAGGATATTTCTCGGCAGGCAAGTTCCTCGGGTCAAACTCGGGCATGGAGAAGGAAACAGGCTTTGCTTTGAGGAAATATTCCTCGGGGGTGAAGAATTTCAAACCTGCATTCATAGCAAACAGCCTGTCGGCTAGCGAATGGTCCTTGGGGCGCTTGGGGGCCCAGTTCTTCTGTCTGCCTGCAGCATCGCCTACGTAGAACGATTCGTTTAGATCAATATCGACACCTCCATTTTTATTGTTCTTCAACACGTTCCACATGCCAAGAAGGGGCTTTCTGTACATGCTTCTTCCCAGAGCTATGAAGACCTGAACTGGGACAGCTAGTTTCTTGATAACGTTCTCGATTTTCCACTTGAAGTCTGTTACTTTTGACAATTCTTTACCAAGCCCTGATTGGTTCGTGAAGAAAACAAGTTTGAAGCCTTCCGCTTGCAAGTTTCTCAGTTTTTGGGGGACCTCTGACATGTTAAGTTCCCAGTCAGAACTGTTTTTTGGAAACCTGGCTCCAGATTTGGTTTTTATTATGGTGCCGTCGATATCGAAAGCTGCAATTTTGGAGCGTCCTTCCATGTTTTCAGGAGTGAATATAAGCAATTCCTTGTTATCGATGCTTTCCCAAATCCCTTTGTCAGTGAAAGGTAGCTTGTTCTCGTCTTCCTTTTTAGCTTCAAATATTGGAAAGTCCATCTTCCGTTTTTTGGCCGGGGTTTCGTTTTCGCTTTCCTTGCTCTCTACTTCTTTGTTTTCTTCCCCAGGATGCGGTTCAAATACTATCTCAAACTGATGGAAACCTAGAATAGGACAAACGCTTATTTATCTATGAATGAGTTAACAAGTTATTGAACAGCTCAAATTTTACAGGCATAACAGGCAATACCAGTAGTTAAAAACAACATAAAATGTAGAAAGGTAGTTGATTTCTAAAAAATAGTGAATATGTTCTGTGTAAGAAAGTTTTTGGCTTTCTATTACTCCACCTTGATACAAAAAATGTGGGAATCTTCCAAAGAAAGGAAGGAAGCAATCAATTTTATAGATATGTAGATCATGGATGAGTAGAAAAAAGTGTTTATTGTATAATCAGTGTTCATATAAAAGTATTTGTTTCGATTATTATGGTAGCTTATTATACTCCCTTGATTCTAATAAAATTTCACAACTACAAAAGCTGCTAAATCGCGGTATGAGAATAATACTGAGGTGCAATCGTTTTACCAGCATTACATCGATGTTAGATTGTTTGCAGTGGGTATCAGTGAAAAACAGATTTTATAAATTAACAATGATTTTTATTTATAAGATATTACACAAGCTACTTCCAGATTATCTACGAGAATTCACTAGGATTAACTCTCAAATACACAACTATACTACTAGAGGAAATAGTATGTTTCATCTCCCTAATTGGAAAATGGCAAACTCAATGAAATCGCTACCTCTAATACCATTTATGTATTCAAAACGAGGGTCAGTAAACATATCCAGTCACTATAAATCACCAGAATGTATTACATCATACTTAATCTTGTTCACACGAATTTATATACTAAGTACATTATTTTATTTTTAGTATACGACTTTCTCTTTTTCTTTATATAACTGTTAGTCTAGAAACATGTTTGTCTTACTATTTTTCAAAATATTTTTATATTAGGACATGTCCTACTGAATAAATAAAGTTCTTCTTCTCCTAAGAATTTTTTCTTTTGTGTAATTCAATGTTTATATGGAAGTAGCTGTTTCAGAAGTGCTTTTTCTTCCATTTTGTGTCTGAAAGTTACTTTTTTGCATGATCTACACATCTACATTTAGAGTTACTTCTTTTAAAATTGATTGCTTCCTTCCTTTCCTTGGAAGATTCCCACATTTTTTGTATCAAGATGGAGTAGTAGAAAGCCAAAAACTTTCTGTCCCAAAAATTAATCACTCCTAAAAATAGAACCCTTTCAATTTCTATTCTGTGTCATTTGTAATAAAATGTACTTGGTTTTTTCCATAATGAGAAAAAGTAACTTCCTTGTTATTCAATGTTCATATATTAGAAAGTAGTTGTTTCAGACGGATTTTTTAACTAATTTGTATCTGAAACTCATGTGCATATTCTAATCTAAACATCTTTGTAACAAGTTTCTGTCAATGTACTTAATTAGTGAATTTAAGAACAATTTGACAACAAAGATTAACTGCCAGTTTTTTACATAAGGAGTCAATATATTGATCCCAGTTCAAATGAGAGTCTAAGTGTATTCACAAGAATTAAACACTTCTGATTGATTCTTCAAGCCCAAATGTATTTCTCAAATTGAGTATCATTTTACAGATTTTTGTTTTATGAACAACTGAACCATTTGTTCGAATGTGGTTGACAATGTTTCTTGGTGAATGTTAGAGGATCTGACTTCCGATTATTTGTCTATTAGAGCTTACCTAATCGCAGCTCAAGCCTGTGCCCGTGGCCTATATTGTAAGTTCTGTTTTTTGTGACAGCATATCCATCTAAGCCCGAGACAGCTCTGCCTACAGGAGTGATACTTAGTTCACAGGTTTCAGTATTAGCCGTACATTTCAGCTGCTCTCTGGACACCAGTAGATCTTCGACCAGGGTGTCTAGGTTACGACCAATCATTTTTGGCTGTCCATGAAGTAGGTTGATTTTGTGGTTGGTGGAAAGGTTTCTGAGGTAACATTTTCTAGCACTCATTATGAACTGGTGGATGTGCCTGATGATTGTGTGAATGTTCATTCAAAAGGTATGTTTTGATTTTCTCATTTTTTTCACCATTTGAATTTCGTGTGAAATAAGGTTAGATTTGGCATTGCCAACAAAAAAATATTGAAAACATCAACAATTCAAATATAGAAGTTTGCTTCATATATGTCGTGGCAACACTTAGTCACGAAACATTGCACAGAGCGACATCTAGGTTTGATAATTCAAATGTCAAACTCTAGGCAAACTTTGATCATCAATATGAGTACACCCACGTTGTCACAAACTTTCAAATATTTTTTATTACATCTATCTATTGTGATATACAAAATATATTGCACAATGAGCCACGGCGATAATTTAGTATTGAGGAAATAGAACTAGCAAAAAGAGAAGTCATTGTTCTAAAAAAATATTTATTCTGGAGGGGAGACTACAATGTGTTGATTATATTTCTCAGCAACCCTTGTCTTGATATTTATGGATAAAACACCCATCCACCTAGGTATTATTGTATCAAAAAACATGTTACATTGTCAACATTTTATTTTCACGTACGAATTAGATCTACCAAACATATAAAAAGCCAAGAAAGGAAATACTTTCATCAGCCATAGAGACAGATGCATTACATACTTTTCAAGAATTCTAAAACCATCGAATTGTAACAGAAACGTGGCGAACTGTAGAAAGTACAAATGAAATTTTTTAGCGAAACTCATTTTTTGATATTCCAAAATAGGAAAGAAATTTAAATTATCGTTCTGAATCAGTGCGTAGAGGTAAACTAAAAAACAGTCTACCCCTATTAGGGGATTCATAGTCCACATCCCTCTCAATAGATAGCGTGACAAAGATATGAAATCCTCGTTTTTATTCTTGATTTCTGGAAGAAATACTTGACCCATGAGGAGATTGCAGATTTCCCTGGTTTCCTTCACAGAACCGCCACATAGGTTAAACCTGAAAGAAAATAACTTTGAAAATATAAAAAGAAGGTACTTGCCAAAAAATTAAAATTAAAAAAAGCAATTTGGTTGAGTAACTTTTGTTCTTTTTGAAGTTTTCGAAATTCTGAAAATTTCAACATCATCTCCGTATGTGTAAAATATATTTCTGTATCTCTACCTGTCTTCCATTCCCATCAAATATCCGACAACCCTCCAAACATGCAGGAAGCCGGCCCATTCATGTTCCGTGACTCCATGAATTCCAACTCTTTCAGCTCTCGTTAAAGCGAAGCCCATGAAGCCGAACTGGGTCAAAGCCATGTCTTTTTGGGATATTCTACTGATATAAGCCACGCAACCTCTTTTGCTGGCTGAATTGTGCATGTTTTTCACTTCTGATATGGAATTCCACAATCTGAAAAAAATCGGGAGAAATGCTGTTCTAAATTAAACTGCATCACTTTTCTATAATAGACTGGTAGGAAGGGATGTATAATCAAAACTGTCCGACCACAAGAAGATCATGGTTGAATGTGTAAAGTATAGAGACTGTAAAATGCAAATTTTCAAATATAAAGCATGATTAAGATCGCAAAGCGGAGGCCTTTGCAATGATCGCCGACAGTGCTGCCAGAGTGAAAATGCAATGATGTACTAAATCATTAAATAAAAAGTACTAGATCCGGAGAAAATGTACTAAAAAGAATAAATATCAATATGTACCAAAATGGACTAAAAAGCACCAACACAGAACACAAAAAGTACTAATAAAATGGCGGGAATTTTAAATTAATTATTTATTTACAATAACAAAGGGACAAAACTTCACATTGTTACTGTAGACCTATATAAATGAAAGAATACATATACACATCTATTAAAATAAAAATATCTTTTGAAATACATACAGATATAAATACTAAAAACAATGATAACAAAAAAACTTATTTGAACATATATTGTCATATCACTTGTACAACAAATAAAAAAAAATCATTTCAGTTATGAGCGTATTTCCAATAACCAATAATAGAAAAGCCATCCGCTTGATTGAGAGACACGAACATAACTTGCAACCTTGATAATCTGGAACATCGAAGAAAGTTTGGAGATTTGTCTCTCTTTTATAGATACTTTTTCACGGGAGATGTTCAAGTGACTTGGCACATTTGATTCCACCAAGAGCGGTACACATCAGAAATACGCGACGGTCTGTGGCTGCTCATCATTTTGAGGTTCAACTTAGTACACCTCGAACTTCACTGTTCAAGAACTTTTCCGCTAGTCGGGCAAATAATTTGTAGAGGACCAAATTGGATAACAATACATTTGAGCACAATCATGTTTCCGATGTGATTCTGAATCTTGGGGCAATTTTTCGGCCATCTTTGGAATATTGCTCACATCTATGGAGTTCCACCCCTAAGCGAACCCTACAGCTGCTAGATTTTGGCAGGAAAGAGCCTTCCATCTGATTATAGACTCAAACACCACAAGCAACCTTGATTGCCTGGAAAATCGGAAGGTTATGAACTTGTCTCTTTTCTTCGGGTACTTTAGAGGAAAGTGTTCTCCTGCCAGAAGTACTCCTGCCTATCTCTTCAATGCGACACCTCATCTGCTGGCTGAGGTGTCACTCGTGGAGGTAAGTGTCCTCCTAAATGATTCTTGAGCAGCAGAATCTACATCACGAGAGCAAACAAACTCCTTCTGAGCTGGTCAGCGAATGCTCACGCTTTAATGATTATTTACCCAACCCAGAAAAGCCTTGATTGGCTGAATGTAATATATCGTCACTTACACATGCCTTCACATAAGAAAGTTGCTCCGTTCATTGAGGTAGGAATCTTGCACGTAAAACATCCGCCAGCCTCAATACGGACCAATCAAATAATGGTTTCTCTGTAGTATGCCATTATAGCTTCCGTAGAAGGTATTTCACTCGATGGTGCAGAGGTGCGATTTTAAAGCAGCCTGGATGGTTACAGGTCACCTAAGAGGATCAGGTTTCCTGGGTGCAGGAACAGCTCTGCTGAGTTGGGTGCAACTGGTACGCTGGAGACATGGAAGAGGGTATCCTTGAAATGTGTCAGAGGAGACCTACTTTTCTAGTCACACATTTGTGTTGCTTACACATTTGACGCAGGTAGCCACAGACTGACCTCCGATCTTGTGTGTAGATTGACAAAAATGTATAGTTCAAGTAAACGATATCCACATAATTTTAAAGAATTCGGAACGCATCCTTCACTTCCTCCGCAATGCACGATGATTAGTCGCGTTCCTTTGTTTGCAGGCATGTTAGGCGTACACATTCTTGAACCATCAGTCCACCCTTTCGTAACTGTATCGTGAGTGTCATACCGAGTTTCGTCCAAATAGAAAATTTGGCGTTCTTGTCTATATTTAGTTTATTTGTTCTAAGTATTTGTTACGCTATTTCAATATTCGTCTGCTTTCCGTAACTGAGTGACGTTTGTTTATTATTTTAAATCAAATCTTAATCCTAGTTTCTTTATCCAATTCTGAAGAGTTTTGTCACAGAAGCTCACGATATGGCCGGAAGTATTCAATTTCTTTCGGATTTCAATTGTAGGAATCTCATTGCTTTTGTAACAGTCGTATATTGCTTTTTTCAATGATTTTATTAGACGAACATCTAAATGTTTTGGTAATCCTGTATAACGTTTGTTTTTGACTATTTTACGTAAAGTTTAGCAAGGAATTTCGGTCAAATCTGATGTTGCTTGTTATAGTTTGTTTCCCCCGAAAACAAACTTGAGATGTAGTTTCTTATATACATTGAAACATACTCTCTGCGTTTCAATATTCAAATGCTACCGAATCTTATTCTTTTTCGCATTATGACCATCCGATTGTTAAATTTTTCATACTTGAAACCACAATTTCAAATCTGTAGAGTTTCTACAGATTTGTATTTGTAATCGGGATAGTCGAGTAATTTATACCAAATCATTTCCAAGGTTGGTACTTCATTTTTTTGGTATATACCTACCATAAATTGTTCGCCGAATCATATCTTTTGTAGCACCATCAACGTTTGCGAATTTCCTATTCCTTTGTTTTCGTTTCATTGCATAGTCAATGACATCCCCTATTTTAATGACTCGAAGAACTGTCGAACGAGATAGTTTCGTTAACTCGCATATTCTATTCACAATATAATTCTGCGAAGTGTGATAGTTTTTCTTCTTCAAGCATTCATGAATATTTGAAATTACTCGCTGAACTTGAACATGTGAATCCTTATTTTCAAATTCCGGATCCCTGTCGATTGACACAGATTCCTCACACTTAATGTTATCATTCGTTTCAAAAGGTCTCCAGAAAGCCATATCGATGAAAGTGCCCAAAAACACTAAAATTTTTACAAAAATCAGTTTAAAAGATGAGATTGGAACCTTTGGTGTAAAAGTTTTCAAAAATCGGTTCGCATAACCACTCACTACCTCACCTAACCCACGAACACACTACGCTGATAAAGAAATATTGTGAAACGGCCAAATAATTAGTATTTAGCCAGTCTAGCTAGTCGAGCCTTCATTCCTCAACTACATTTGATAGCACGTTTACTATCCGAGCGACTAGGAGCCACAGGCCAGAAATTTTCATAACTGTACCAGGGACGCTTTGAACATAAAAGCACTGGTAGTATGTACATTTCCCATTTGCCTGGCAGTGATTATGAACACCCCTCGTAGTGCTCTTATTTTCATTGCAGTTCCAATTGGGGATAGATAGACTATACCTACACAATAGGTTCTGGTAAACGCTTGCCGAAAAATAACTACTTTCCCGGCGAATACCACGCTGGATATTGAATTATATTCGACAGATATTTATGCAAGACTCCTCACAAATGTGTTAGTCTTGTAGATGTTTCTCATTCATCCAGCAGGACAACGAGACCGGTTTCGAGAGACACAACAGCGGCTCGACTGCATGTTTGAAGCCTTCGTCTACGAGAAAGGTTGTTAACTAGTGACAGCTCCATTTCGTGAACAAAGCCACAAGTAAAAAAGAAACATCTCATGTACCAATACCATTATTATTATCATGATTTCATCAGTTTCGACTTTGGAATGGCCGTAACTCAGTGCACCAAGTTTGGACCCCAAACTCGTCAGCAGACGAAAATATTGAAACTTGACAATTTATTATTGTTTCAGCCATAGAAATAACTCTCACATGCTCCTTGATACACCTGATCAGTCAAACAGCAGTCATTAAGGAAGCATTAAAATATATCGATGAAAATATATCACCTGATCAAAGCAACGAAGGAGTTGATCTCATAAAGGAAATTCGATGTGTCAAATGCATCAATGAGTTGTGAAATCTGTGTAATTGATGACTTGTTCATTTTGTGGAAATTCATGATCACTCTATTGAAATGAATGAAAACACTTTGGCTTATCCCCAATAGCGGAGATTTGTCGATTCCTAAGAATTACAGACCAATAACATGCTTGAATTCGTGTTATGAGTTGTTTACAAGCATCTTGTACACACGAATACTCACCGCAGTTGACCGAGTGAACGGATATTTGAGCAGAGAGGAGTCGCTGGATGTAAAGAGAACCTGCTCATCGATAGATGTGTAACGCAGGACTCAATGCAATATAAGCGTAACCTCTCTTTAGCCTGGATCGATTACCGTACAACATCGCATGAGCTTGTCTTGCATTTGCTCAGATGCCTTGCGGTACCCGAAAAAATAGTGAGATGCCTTGAACAACTGATACCTCTCTGGCGGACTCGCTTCACCATAACATCTGGTCAAGCCAGAGTCCAAAC
>WOGR01007969.1:0-12094 GCA_015342045.1 Leptinotarsa lineolata | reverse complement strand
TTGTTTCTGCAACCAAGTGTTGCCTAACCTTGCACTTGGCTATACCGTACTGACGACAGCTAATGAGCTAGAAACACGTGTCTGCGGTTTGCTTATTGTTTTTTGAGTGCTTCGTCCACGAATTTTCCCCGCATTTGATAATATCAAATTCACTCGTCAAATCATCATCTATATAAAATATTGGACCCCTATATATACTGCATTAATTTCATAAAGTGAGAAGTCTTGAAATGGAAAATTGATGACCTTCCGATGACTATAATCACATTTGAAATTTAATATTTGGGTATCACCCCACCAAGGAGACAAAAGTGGGACATTCGAAAATTTGGCTTTTGTTTTATCTAGGTTATTACTCTATTAAAAATTTTGCACTCACTTGCAATCGCATTTGCAGATATTGTTGCAATGAGACTGACAGAACACTCTCTTATCTTCCAGTTGGAGTTCTTCAAATATGCACGAAGCATGGGAGTGAAAGGTTTCAATGAGTAATTCTCTTCTTCGTCCATCAACAATATCATTTGAGGACTCATGCAATTCCAAATTGCTTTATCGGCTAGTCGTAGGGCATTCACAACTATCTGAAATTGAAAAGAGGAATGAGTAAATTTCGATTGATTCCTACTGTGGACGTAAATGAATAGTCCCTTCTCTCTCCTAAGTTTTGAAAGAGACAAGATAACAAAATGGGCCAACTTTCACATGAAAATAATTATTTTACGAACTTTCTTATGAGAAAAAAAATAACATAGTATTAGTTGTCGATGAAACCATTTTTTGTGTTCGAACAGAAAGGGGTTTTGTGATACCCAATTGATAGGTATTTCAAACTTCTACATAGCACTTTTAAATTTTTGAAAATCGGATCAGCCGTTCCTAAGCAATTAGTAGTTTTATATTCGTTTAAAAAAACTTCAAATGAAGATAAATATCATGATTTTGAAAAAAAAACTATTTAAAAGTCACTCCTGTTTATTTCAATAAATATTTGAATTTCGATCATTCATTTCCTGAATAATAATGTTTTAAAAAGTTTAAACTTTTACCGGCGAAGTTATCTATGTCAAAGATATTTTCTGGGTTTTCGGGCCGGTCGAAATGCTGGATTTGTTCTCAAGGACAGGTAGCCAAATTTTACTGATGTTAATTGCCCTTTCCTTTTTATTGAAATCATCCTAGTGTTTCTTAATTTCTGTTGCCTCTCTATACATTCTTGGATATTAGTTATGACTCCAAGCGAGTATTTGTGTACCTCCAAATAGGCCACATGTGACCTACTGTACATCCTCCCAAAGAGTTGTCCTCCTAGGTCATCGTCCATTCTGTCCCCTTCAGAAAGGTAGACAGGTCACTAGGAGACATCTCTTTAATATCGGCAGGTATAGGCCAAGACTCGACGAACACATACTCTTTCATTGACGATAACTCCAGACATTCACATAAGACATGCCTGACAGTTTCGTCTTTCTGTTCACACATCCTGCATGGAGGTGTCTTCACCAGTCCCATAGTATGGAGGTGTTTTTTAAGTTGACATTGGTCAGTTAGGAATTCTACTGTAAAATGTAGGTCCTTCTTCGTCGCCATCTTCCCAGGGCCACCCAGAGTGATCCTGGCAAGATTGCATTATTTGATTCAATTCCATCTCTTCAGAGATTGAGCATGGGTGTAACGTTTGGCTAATTCCGAAATTGGATGTTTTCCCTTGAAAAGCCCAGCTCGGGATACATTGGCGTAACTCTCCTGGGTCTTATCGCCTGCTTGAATTCCAATCCGCTGTACCTATTTTATCTCTGAAGGCATTTTTTCAGATTATTGAGTTCCTCAGGTTCGCAGATGCGTCGGTTACTCTCAGCCAACGTTTCATTTACCACTCTCTTTTGTCATGGCTGGCCCAATGTAACATCTTCACATGTGTTCACATTAACATCTAAGAAGACAATAGTCCCTTGGGGTTCTAGTTCCATTGTGATTTGGATTTCTGAGTTGGGAGTTAGTCTCGAACAATTCGACCGTTACCTCATCGCCTTTGATAATGTCTACTGAGTAGGAGACAAAACGTCAGACATAAAAACCTGCAGACCTCGGCAAAACATTCCAGAAGATAGCTTTGATACGATAATTTACGAATCAATTCCTCACATAATGAAACGTTCTGTCGCGAAACAAAATTGATTTCTTGATTTCGCGAGCTCCAGTACAAGGACCGCCCACTCAGAGAGAACAACTTGGAATACGTGGGAAATGCCGATTTTCTATGATATTTCAGATTGGTTCATGAAAATTGAGATGTGGAATATCGTTTCCTAAGTGTTTAAAAAAGTCAAGAATTAGTGCAAGATTAGTAGTATTCGTTTGTTTCGAACAGGGAATAGGTTGATTTCATGGAAAATGGCCTTTTCAGTTATTTAGATAGGGAAATCGAGCTTTCTTCTGAGAAGCATCGATAGAACTCATTGATATCTTCCGTTTGATACCTTGATCGCGTTTCCAACGTGAAAGGTTTAAATTTTATTCAGATTTTGGTTGAAAAATTTCATATTTTTCAAATGGATTTTTCAGTCAGAAGGACTGAGAATATCGAAAAATTTTATTTGACTTTTTGATTCAGCACGATGATTTTCGCAAATTTCCGGAGATTATCGACTATGCACGATGATTGTTCGGCTTGTTTACCGGAAGTCGCATTCTGTGGAAAGCATCATACGGTTTTAACGATATCTGATTGGCTGTTAGATATTGGATGATCTTACCGAAAGTCTGTGGTGAGAGATATCGTACAACTTTTTGCTGATAGTTGATTGGCCGAGAATATTGTATGATCCTTGGAGAAAATTTGCATCTCTCGTATAAATATAGGAGATTTTAGGAATCGTTACCTAGATGATTTTCGAGCTTGAACCTGTGCTGAACGCTCTCGAGATTTGAAAGAATTCTGAAAAATTTGCGGAAAATTATATATTTTTGGAAGAGATTTTATTGGAAAAGCTGAGATTGTATGAAACTAGTTGAATTTGTTATATTGGTGGATCTCTAGTTCTTTTCAGGACTGAATAGAGATGATTGCGACATAGGAGTTTTCTGGAAGCGAAATTTTGGACGAAATTTTATTTGGAGAATCTACGGTTGCAGTTTATTGGTGGAATTCGTTGGAGCTTTTTGGATTGTTGAATCTCTGGTTCTTTTCAGAACCCACTAGAGATCATTAAGGAACGGAGTATTGGTTTGGATACTATTTGGAATGATTAACCGTACCTTGGATTATTCAGGTTCCTTTTGGCACCCCGCTAGAGGAAAGCAGCCGAAATCCTGCTAAGGAAAAGCAGGTCCCTACTAAAGTTGCTCGAACCCACGTACTCTGGGTCCAACTTTGCGATGTTAACTGACCAGTGTATACTTTGGGTTCAAAGTCAAGAGGGTCAAGACATCATTAGTTCATTCCTTCAGGCTAACGACTCAACTTAACCGTTGGGACCACTTACGATAACCCGTCTTTCAAATCCTGTGAGCGGCCCTCAACCTAAGATGCAGTTCAACAGTTAGGCTTCTCGTTCCTAAATACTAGCTCACTTCACCCTGTAGGCCTTGGTTAGGAAATTAATTTCACGAATCAAGGGCGAACTTTAAATCTTAGGTTACCGTGAAACCTTCCCTCTGTCTATCTCCAAGCCAGAGTCATATTAGGGAAAATTTGCAATCAAAATGTAGACTAGGACCAAACAAGCGCGAGCGCAACTTGCAAGCCATACGACGGTGCCGAATCGCGAGGTCACACCCTTCGACCAAACTACTCAGCTAGCCTAGACAGTACAGCCTAAAACTGTACCTAGATTTGAAATGGGTCTCGAAATCCCTGAGGCCCAGAGCTGGGAGGCCAGGAGGCCGCTACAGCGAGTGGGGTACGGAAACGACGGGACCGGAGTTCGATAGCACGCTCCCCCACACCTACCACCCACGTTAGGACAGTTCCTAGGGAAATTCAGTTGCAAACATCTCTTTATCTATCCAAGAGCTCTGAAATGGATTGCGATAGTTCATCGTATACTTTAGATGTCTAATATTCAATAAATTTCAACATGATATTCAGCTGAATTCCATTAGTTTGGACTTCCATGGTTTCATATGATATGAAATGATTTGGAATTCGGGTCATCACCCGAAAACGATTGTGGATACTAACAATCGAAACCTCGTGAAATAACTTGGCTTGAAATCTTCCAATTTTTAATTTTTAAGTCTTTCCAATTGTTCGATTTTTAAATGTTGCTTGTATTTCATATCATCAAAATTTCAGTAAAGGGTTTTTATGCTTAATATAATTGTTATTTTCAGCTATTCTTTTTGATTCTATTGATTCTTTCGGGGATTTCAAATCATTTTATATAATATTAGACAGTTGAATTCCGAGTTGGATTAGAAACAAACGGAGATTTGAACTCGGAATATGACATAATTGGAAACCTGAAGAAGAAATCGATATTGGAAGAGCCAGATATTCAGAGAGAAAATCAAGATGGTCTCAAGTCTATGGAGCCAGAAAGCGCAGAATAGAAAGAAGACGTGAATTTTTGTATGACTATTGGTAGCAGATCCCCGATTATGACACGATGTGGTAGAGAGGTGAAGACTTACATTTCCAGTCCAGTTAGTTTTGTCACTTTGTACAGAGATGCAAGGTGGGAGAATATTGGAAAATGATATGAATTGACCAGATTATATTTTTCGGTTACTAAAGGAAATGTTCAGTTTGCAATGCGCAAACTAAACTTTTCCTATAATAATATCTGATGCAGTAGCAGACGAAACATCAGGTATAAAAACCTTCAGACCACGGCTAATAAACCCGGAAACATCGGACAATTTGTATCTCTTTCATATT
Organism: Leptinotarsa lineolata; assembly: GCA_015342045.1. Classification (NCBI taxonomy): domain Eukaryota; kingdom Metazoa; phylum Arthropoda; class Insecta; order Coleoptera; family Chrysomelidae; genus Leptinotarsa; species Leptinotarsa lineolata. The sequence continues at coordinate 7,212 of WOGR01007969.1, read as the reverse complement.
GACCCCTGGTATTTGAGATATATTTTTTTAGGGACAAAACACTACACTACAGGAAAATCCCCAAAGCGCCCTGAGAGCACTGCCTGTACAGAAGTAGCGATTTACGTTGGATTTGAATCGCTGGAGGTTGAATCCATTTGGAAAAACGTTTTCAGAAAGTTTTTTTCACATAAACATAGTTCTCCAAATGGAAGAGTTCTTGAACAGTGAGATTCGAGGTGTACAGAGGTGAACCCGAAAATGATGAGCAGCCACAGTTCGTCGCATATTTCTTATATATACCGTTCTTGGTGAAATGGAATGTGCCAAGTCACTGTGAACGTATTTATCGAAGAGAGACAAATCTCCATCTTCGATGCTCCAGAGTGTTTCAAGCTTTTGAGAAGCAGCTTTTGCAATTCCAGCGATATAATTATGCCAAGACATATTGGTGTCCATTTCGACCTTCAACAAACCTATTCAAGCAGAAAGTAAATATGGCCGTTTTTTTGCGAGTTCTGCCTTGAACTTGTCAAGTAATTAGCTTAGTATGCTCATGTAATGATTTTTCCTTTTCAAAAATGATCAATTGAACCAACTCCATGACTATCCCAAAAAACTGTCGCTATCACTTTCGCACCAGAAAAAACAGTTTTTGCTCATTTTGGCGCCGGTTTCCCATCTGCAGTTCACTGTTTGGATTGTATTTTTGTTTCAAGCGTCTAATGGTGTATCCAAGTTTCATCTACAGTAATCAATCGGTATCAAAACTCGTATTTATTGCATCTAAACTGCGCCAACAGAGCATTGGAAATGTTCATTCGAACACGTTTTTGGTCTAACGCGGCACCCAACTCGCGGACAACTTTGTCGTGCCTAAATATTGATTTAATATGTAACAAACACGTCCTTTTGAAAAGTTCATAACCTCTGTTGTCTCTGTCACTTCAATTCGTCGATCAACTAGCACCATTTGGTAAACTTTGGAGATGTTTTCGTCGATAGTTGCAGTTTCTGAAATTGTAAAGGCTGCCTTCCATAAGCTTGGGACCCTGTTCCGAACCAGAAAACTGTACAAACTCCAGCAACTCCTGATGCTTCATAAAGCTTAGATCAGAACCTCTTTGAGGTATTGTTCACAAGTATGGGGCTCCGTCCCTAAGCATACCCCAAGGCTGCTGGATTCCATCCAGAAAAGAGCCATCCGCCTAATTGGAGACATGAACATCACTTGCAACTTTGATAGTCTGGAACACATCGGAGAAAGGTTAAAGATTTGTATTTTTTTCAATAGATACCCCCTCGGGATGTGTTCAAGTGAGTTGGCAAATTTTATTCCACCGAAAGCGGTACATATCAGAAGTACGCGATGGACTGTGGCTGCTCATTGTTTTGAGATTCAACTCAGTACACGTCGAAATTTGATGTTTGAGAAATCTTCTATTTGGGGAACTGCGTTCATGTGGAATAAACTTCCCGAAAACGTTTTTCCAAATGAATTCAATTTCCAGCAATTAAAATCCAACGGGAATCGATACTTTCGCATAGGCATCGCTTTTAGAGTGACTTAAGGATTTTTCTGTAGTGTTCGTGTTTCGTCTTTAAAAAAAGTTTTTGGACGTCTCGAACGTTCATCGTCTCCCAAGCTCTTACGTTTGAATTCAGCTGCCCGAAATTTCACTATGATAAATGATGGTTAGGTTAGGTTATGTTAAGTCAGGAGTGAGTGGGTTTATTCGACCCTCCTCTGCAACCCACAGGGGTTTTTTGTGGCTCACACCTATTCAAACTCAAACGAATAAACCCAACTTCTTGACGAAGCCGATTAGTTTGTATGGTGAGTGATCTTTCAGGTCAGATGGCAAGAGTGTTGTTCTACCAAACTCTGAAAATCTGATTCGGTCCATGGCAGGGCAGGCACAAAGTATATCCTCTGCTGCTTCATCATATTCCAAACAGAGGCGACACACACTGTCTTCTGACAGTCCGAGTTTCTAAATATGATGATTCAGACGACAGTGACCTGTAAGGAGGCCTGTTAGACTTCGTAGTTCATCCCTTCGAAGTGTGAATGAACACGTCTTGGAGTGAGCCAATCTTGGAAGATTTTTCCAGAAGCCTTTAAAATTTCTTGCCATCCAGGTGTTCAATGTTTATTTGGCAAAGCCTAGAGCAATGCCAATGACAGGTTCTGGTCCGATGAAGCTACTTGCAGCAACCTACTTTGTGAGGGGGTCAGCAGCCTTGCTGCCTTTTAGGCCAGTGTGGCCAGGAGTCCAGACCAGAGACAATTTGTTAAGTGTCTCTATTGAGGAGAGTCGTTTTTGGCAATTTGCTACCAATTTAGACGTTGCTCGCTAGGAGCCAAGAGCTTCCAACGCCGCTTGATTTGCCGGTTGGATTCTGCCAATCTCTCCGCACACCATTCAATAGCATTGCAATACAGTTGCTCAGGTCCCTAGGCAGGTTGGTATCTTTGTCCTGGGTCTGCGATTCAAAGTACCTGCACCAGAACCTGAGGATGTTTTTGATCCATCTGTGAACCAACAACTATCTGCTCTTAATATCTCCTTCTCCTGGAGGATCCAATCCTCTCTACTCAGGAAAAGTACTGTATAAGGCAGATCGTAGTTGACAGTTGAAGGTATAATCTCAGAGGTCATTTCCAGAATGCTGTGACTTACAGTGTCAGTCAGTAGTCTATTGTACTCTGTGTTAGATTGATTTGTGCTATTGGCGATGTGCACAAGTCTATTTGCAGTCCATCTAGCCTCTCTCTCTCTCTAGAAAAATGTGGAGAGAAGGTAGATCTCCATGGCCGCAGACGGTGTGGTACTGATGGCACCACAGATAGGCAGACAAGCCTTCGAAATGTCTATAGAGACAGGGTTCAAGTGGTGTGATTTTCAATAACTCGCTTTTTTTGTCTATTACCAGAGATCTCAAGTTTCTAGAAGAATAAATTTAATAGATAAATATTGTGTATGTGTATGTAATAAACCTCAGCGCAAAAAAAATTTTTGGGAGAAAATTTGGGAAACAAATTTGGATAATTGTGAATTGGATGTAATTACTAAAAACACTCTAAATTAATTGGTTTCTGCTGCTTTAAGTTCCAGTCAGTTCCATCATTCTGTAACGTAACCGAACGAGGTACGAAACAACGCGCCGCATACAATGGTGGTTCGGCTTATAGGTACGTATCCATATGAGCCAATGATCCGTAACGTAACAACGTTCATGTTCGGCTCGCTGTGAGATGACATGTTTCGCTCCCCAGGGCATTTTCAGTTTCAGTCGGTTCAGTCATTCTGTAACGTAATCGAACGAGGTACGAAATAAAGCGCCACATGCAATGGTGGTTCGGCTTATAGGCGCGTATCCATACGAGCCAATGGTCCGTAACGTAACAACGTTTAGGTTCGGCTCGTTGTGAGATGACATGTTTTGCTCCCCAGAGCATTTTAAGTTTCAGTCGGTTCAATTATTCTGTAACGTAACCGATCGAGGTACGAAATAACGCGCCAAATGGAATGGTGCTCTTCGGCTTGTAGCCTCGTATCTATATGAGCCAATGGTCCGTAACGTAACAATTTTCATGTTCGGCTCTTTGTGTGATGACATGTTTCGGTCACCAGAGAATTTTCTGTTTTAGCCGTTAACAAGGTATGGAATGATTCGCTTCCAGAAACATTTCGACTTTGGCCGTATCAAATCCTTTGAATCGAATATAGTTCGTAACAATGCTGCATGCAACAGGCAAGAATACTCAATACATATATACTCACAGTCATAAGTCCCGAGTTACATTGAACGGATACTAAGCGCGGATGTTGGTCTCTTCCACGTCTCTCCTATGTGAGCAAATGGTCCGATGCACATAGACGAGGTCCCACGTCTCTTTTATTTGCACTGGACTGTTTGTTCATATAGAGCAGACGCGGAAGAGAAAAACATCCTCACCACGTCCGCGCCTCGTCTTTGACGACGTCGGTTTTGTAACGGAACATTTGTTACAAATGGATACACACCATGATACATTCATATCTCTTCCTACGTGTATCATACAGATTGAAAGTGCTAGTACTACATTATTTTACTCTGTGGGTTGGAATTGAATAATTCAAAACTTCAAACATACTTAAAAGTGCAAATGAGCGTATCAGCAATTCATAACGGGCTAACGGGACAACCGAACAATACCGCTTGAAGCGTCTTCAGTTTGGTCGGTCAAATCATCCATATTACATAGTTGCCATAGTTAACAATGCTTCCAGATAGTCTAGTACTAGTTTCTAGCTTGTTGACTGTGATCAAAGCGATATAGCTAAGTGAAGGGATGGTCAACAAAACACGTGGCATAATGACAACACTATCAAACGGAGTTCAAATGTATTTGGACTCAGATATGGTTATTTTGCTGGCACATTTTAATTCAAATAAATCTTCAATTCCACACTAGCCTAGTTAGTGCTATTTACACTGTATTTAACGTTGTTGAGCTGATAAAAATATGCAACAATTCACAGCTAGACCGTATTGATATATGTATTTACGCCCAAGAGTTTCATCGAGACTGGTCTTTCAATGCCGTGAAAAAAGTGGGGGAATTGGTGAACAGGAACAAACGGACTGTGTTAGACAAAGATCACAGGCTCCAATATGGACCGTGAATCAGTTGTGGTGGTACCCAAATTGTATGGTACTGGGCCCTATAAGGAAATGTGTAAAAAAAAATAGAATATTTGAAGAATATACCTGGGATACACTGGAAGATGCCGCCAAGAACTGCATCATTAGAGTAGAATGTGGTTACAGGGCTACTCATTGGACTCTACTTGAATGGACACTGTATAACAGAAGCCTCAGTTTTAGACAATGAGACAAAAGAAAAAAGATAATCCGACATATCTCATATGAATGTCAAGAACTAAATCACAGGAGGCCAGCAACCAAAAATAAGTCCTGGAGATGATAGAAACGTCCGACAAAAATCTGTACCAACAAGATTTTTGGAATGAGTTTATTGGAAAGATTAGGAAAAATCAGTGAGCTGATGAGGCGACTCTGAAACAGAAAAAATTTTTTTTCATTCTTTCCTTCTTAGTTTTCTACCTTCTCATTGGCTGCACTTTAGCGGCTAGTAAAAGTGCAGCGTATATAGTTCCTCTCCCCTCTCAAATTTTAAAGACGACGAAACATATCGAGGTCGGACAAAATTTATCTGAAAAGTTATTGTTTCCAGTGGTTTTTTACAAGTACGCAAATATTGTATTCGTCGTCGAGAGGGCGCTAAAAATTTTTTTTCCAAAAGGAAAGAAAAACTACAACTTTTATTTTTGGATATCAGGTAACTGGTTCTTGAGTAACTAGCTATATTTGTTTTATGAATCCGCAGACAAACGACAAATATAAAATTTTCAAGAAAAAATTCATTCGAAAGTCACTCCAGTTTTTTCCAATCGATATTCATAATGTTTACCATTCCTACAGTCTATCCACATGTCCTGAAATGAACTGCGGTCATGTATCATACACTCGAGATGTCACGTACCCCATCAAAAACGTCTATAGACGTCATATCAGGTGATCTAGTAGGTCCTTCTAAGGGACCAAATTGCTTGTCTACTAGGTAACAAACCCAAATGACTCTTCAGATGATATTACGTTTCAGTAAGATGAGGTACCACTTTTTAACGAAAAGCTGGTTCGGAAGTGGATGTATTACTATTATTCAAACCGATAGACAGGAAATTTTGATACTTTAGAGTGATCCCCTAGATCATTTTTTACGGGTACAACGATGTATCAAAAAAACTTTCTCATTAGAAAAAGTTGATAGCGCCCTGCCAACCACGAATGATTCAACACTGTTACCTTTATTATCAAAAAGTACCGAAAATGATGCATTTTCACGTAAATTATATCTTGTCCCGTTCAGATGGGGGAACTTTTTGCATCAGCACTCTATACAACTAGAATGCACCGACGAAACATTGTACAAGCCCTTCAAATCATCCCACCCACGCGAAACCATCAATCAAGTACTTTTCTTCGACCCCCTTAATAGAAGTCCGGCTAGGACGGCAACCCTGCGCCATATCATCGTGTCAAAGTCTCTTTCCCCGACCGGGTCCCCAACTGCGCCCCTTTAGAAAGAATGTCGCTGATCGCCGTGCAAAATAATTGGAAGGTCACCGTAGAACAGCTCTAGAGAGGACAACGCCATCGCCAAGGACGTCGCTAGTGGCACCATGCATAGGCGTAGACGCGATGGAATTTTGGAGGGCTCGTAATCCTAACGCCATGTTTGCATCACAAGTTGAAAGTGTTTGACAATGTTATATGGCGATATTTACTAGTTCTGGGTTCAACTGTTCGATATGATTCTAATATGATTCGAAAACTATGAAAGAATAAACGGGAAGGAAGTTACGAAAGATGAGGGACTGCCAATGAAATCACCACTTTCATCAGTCGAAGCCAACATATATATACAGTGGTTTGAAACTCTGGCTATTGAAGAAGCCCACAAGAAGCCTCGAGGTTACTTGAGATACGTTGACGACACCTTCATAGTCTGGAATCATGGAAATACATAACTAGACAACTTTCTGAAGCACATCAACAGCGTTAAACCTCTCATCACCTTCACAATGGACGAAAAAGTCCGCAACGAATTGCCACTCTTAGACGTATCGGTGAAGAGAACCGACAATAAGTGGGAAACATCTGTATACCGTAAACCCACTCACACGGGACAGTTACTGAACCACGAATCCAACCACCATCAATCGACCAAAAGAGGAATCATCAAGACTCCAGTAGACCGTGCTTTCGGGCTCTGCAATACAAAGGAACTAGGCATCATAAAAAATATCTTCAGAGGAATGGGTACTCCAAAGTGATGGTGGAACAGACTTTGGCTAAAAGACAGCAAGAACCTCGCAAGGAAGAGTAGCCGTCACAACCAGTACTTGCACTTCCCTACATCAGAGGATTATCGGAAAACATGAGGAGAATTGAGTCCAAGTACAACATCAGGACCTGCTTCAGATCCGGAAACACTATCCGTAGCAGCTATACGAAAACCAGGCCCCCAAACGCGGACTGCGATTCCAAGAATTGCATTTATTGAATACCCTGTGAGTGCGGAAAATCCTATATCGGTGAAACCAAGAGGCCATTGAAAGTCCGTATTGCCGAGCACAAAAAACATACACAGCGAGGGGA
>WOGR01007967.1:0-12095 GCA_015342045.1 Leptinotarsa lineolata | reverse complement strand
GATCATACCAAACACAATAATGAAATATTAGCCATAATTGAGGAATTGAGTGAAAAAGGATTAGTATATTGACTGCAATATTATAAACACAATGTGTGAAACTGGCAGAGTTACATACGATCTAACAATGCATACCACAATTGGGCGTAGAAGAGGTGGTGTTAGTAGACCACCACATGGTGATTATGACATTCAGAATAAGCGGTTGCAGAATGTTGCTGAACCTGTAGACGGTGAAGACTCTGTCGCTAAAGGATATGTTGATGATCACATCAGAGAAACCAAGGAGTTTGCCCAGAAGTCTTTCCAAAAATACATTGTACCAACGCTATGTCACGTCAGAGAATACGTTGATTCAAAAAATAGCGTAGTGCAAATCATTTTTGACAAAAATGCACTTATCACTTCTGCATTAGCTGATCAATTAAGTAATGTGGAAAAGAGAAATGATACTTTTACTCAGCCAATTGTTGAAGTTGAACAGTCAGTCGTTAAACCTCTACCTGAACAGTAGACAACTGAATTTTCAACTTTTCCATCTTGAAGAAATCATATAGGAATAATATGAGCAATACAAAATGGCAGGTTGTGAAAGAAATACATAAGCCGGCGCGTCAAAATTTTCCCCATCGAAAGACAATAATAAAGGGGTTTTCGAAATTGTGACAGATGGATTTGATTTAAATGCAACCATATCCTGAATAAAATGATGGTCATAGGTACATCCTCATGGTAATCAACTGTTAATCGAAATATATATGTTCAAAAACATTGAAAAATAAAACTGCTGAATCAGTTACTGCCGCTATGGCAAGTGTGTTGAAACATGCAAAGCATGTCCCGAGAAATTTACAATCTGATCATGGTACTATAATTCAAAATTTTCATCGTTAATGAGGGAACACCATATCAATCGTTACTCAACATTCATCACAAAAAAGGCTGCAATTGCGGAACGCGTTATCAAGACGTAGAACAGTTGGCTTCATAGACAATTTTCACTTCAAGGCCATTACAGTTGGTTGAATACTCTTCCTAAAATTACCAATCAATATAACAACAAAGTTCATCGCAGTATTGGCAAGAAGCCTGCTGAGGTAAAATCATCCACAAAATTGTCTGTTTATGCAAAATCCAAGAGTCAGCGAGGGAAATGTAAGAAAGTCAACTCAAAATCGGAGATATAGTTCGAATCAGCAAATATTCGTCAAAGCAAATATTCGCCAAAGTTTATGAAGCAAACTTCAACACTAAGCTTTTTGAAGTTGTGAAAATCAAAAGTACAGAGCCTATAATTTATGAGCTGAAAGATGTAAATGGGCATCCGATCAAGGGTTGCTTCTATAAAATGGAGTTGAATAAAGCGAAAGATCCCAATACATATTTGGTTGAGCGAGTTTCGAAAAAAAAAGGACGTCGCCTATTTATGAAGTGGTTGAGATTCTCTAGAGATTATAACTCTTGAATCGATGAAAGTTCATTAGTGTAATTGCAATATCATTGTACTTGATGAAAAATAAAGATAATATAATGAACTCGAATTTTTATTATTGAATTAAGAAAAAGCCAAGATTTCCTTCTCACTGAATAGGGAGTTCTACAGTGTGTCTTACTTTTCATGGAAGCACTCCCGTAACTTCCGTAATTATCAAGGTAAAATGATAAAACTCACAGTATTGATGGAAATTCTGGAAATACACTTACCGGCTAGATGGTTTGGCCTGAATAAAATACACTTCCCGCCATTCGCGATGGAAGAACTCATTTTTACGGTAAATCGTACTAGGGAGCAGAATAGGCTAAAAGTTCCTTCCGATTCGTGATCGGGGCTCCCTAATTATTACAGGTACACGTTTTTCCTGGAAAAATATCAGCTCTGAAGAATCCAAATTTATCTCACTTTTCATTGAAGCACCTCCGTAACTTCCGTAATTATCAAGGTAGAATGATGAAACTCGCAGGATTGATGAAAATGCTGAAAATACACTTGGTGTTGGCATGCCAGGAAGTTACACCTGGGGGACTAATAAAAGTGGTTGTAAATAATAGAAAACGAATAGAAAAATGAAGGAGGACTCATAGAAGGAACAGTTATTTGAATTTTATGAATTTGAATCAGTATAGAATCTTCTGTTTCTTCTATATCCTTTCTTCGTCATCGCCAAAATTAGTGATACTCATACATGGGGAACATGAGAACTGTCTTCAATTATTTGCAGTTGGATATGTCTTATAATGAATTTCTCTCACCCCTGAAACTTCAGTATGTTGAATTTACTTTGAGTAGGTATACAAAGCGACTCCTGGCTCACTTCAAGGTTGCGCGTCGTTGGTGAGTGTTCCAGAGAGGTTTTAGTGAGTGCACGAGAGAAACGTAATCAACGCAGAGAAGGATGGAATGAGTATCGGAGAGATTCAAAGTTGAGAGCGTGGTACTTGGCCGCTTTGGCGCCTCACTTCTCGAACCTTCACCACTGAGCCCCCTTGTCGCGTACCAGTTACGTTGTCATCGCCAGCTGAGATAAATTAAATGTTGAAAATTTTTCTGTATGAGAGTCGAACCCAGGTCTTCGCCGTGGTAGACGTTGTCCTCAGCCTCTACGCCAACGAGAGATCTTGGAAGTAATTGTGAATTGTTGATATTTATGGCGGTGGTTTTGTCGTGACGGCAATTGACTCATTCTAACCGCATTTCTTAATTTCCATCGAATTTTAGGGAAATTATGATGTCATTTTCATGTAGAGGATAGGAAAATATCCTTAGATTTGGGAAAGAATTGGTGTTCTATAAGAGGATAGGAGTGAGAGACACGGGTGACGTAATTCGATGCAGAGAAGGATGGAGATGGTATCGAGGTGATACATCTCCGGCGCAAGTATGACAGGTTCGGTTTTGTAGCTTGTAAAATAAATCTTTGTCTATGGAGACGATAGTGTGTTGCCGGTTTCAAAATCAAGCGACGTATCTTCGTTAACCAAGTAAGCATCATCAGGGGAAGCAGCAAATGGCACCCAAAGGTATCGAAGAGTTACGTTTTATGGAGCTAACGTTCGAAAATGGAGCTATGGGTAGAGTGGAGTATTCGGCAATGACATTTCAAAATACTTTGTTTTGCGTGCGTTTTGACAGTAGTGCGTGCGTTTCGACCGTTAGGCGTGCGTTTATCCGTTATCGTTTCGTTGTCATTGTCGTAGCCATTTTCGTGTTTGAATAAGTGTACACCATCACATTCAATCACATTCAATATGAGATTGGGGGAAAATGATAAAACGTATGTGTTAATAACAAGGCTGTAACGTTTTAACGTGTGATACTCCAATGTGTACAAGGTGTCCCAAAATATATCATTGAAGAAAAAAACACGGCGGCAATGTAACGGACATCAAGTGAGTATACATGGTGCGTCCAAATATATAATAAAATGACAGTTTAACGAGGCTGTAACGTTTAACCGTGCAATCCCTCAATGTGTACAAGGTGTCTCAAAATACATCATTAAATAAAAAAAACATGGCGGCAATGTGACGGACATTGAATGGAGTATATAAGTACGTTAAAATATATCATATAAGAAACAAAAATATGACAGTTCAACGAGGCTATAAAGTTTTACCATGTGATCCCTTAATGTGTACAAGATATCTCCAAATCCACCAATCAAGAAAAAAACAGCGGTGGACATTGGGTGAAATATATAGAGTGCGTCAAAATATATCATTTGAGAAAAAAACATGACAGTTCAACGATACTGTGAAGTTTTACCATGTGATTCCTCAATGTGTATAGGATATCTCAAAATACATCATTTAAGATAAAAACATGACGTGTGTGGAAAAAATACATCATTCAAGGAAAAAACATGACAGTTAAACGAGGCTGTAACGTTTCAACGTGTGATTCCTCAACGTGTGTACAAAGTGTCTCAAAATACATCAATCAAGAAAAAAACACGGCGGCGGATATTAAGTGAAGTATATAGTGTATCAAAATATATCATTTAAAAAAAACAAGACAGTTCAACGAGGCTGTAAAGTTTCACCATTTGATTCTTCAATGTGTACAAAATACATCATTTAAGATAAAAACATGACGTGTGTACAAAATAATTTTTTGAATCCATTTTCATATTTTTTCTTTGTATATAAGGAAGCAAAGGATTTTCTAGTTATTCTTTTCTCAGCGAAAATATAACAATTATTAGATTTAATAGATGCAAATGACCACGGAAGAATATGTACAAAAGTTGTTGACGATATAGTGGAATAGTCAAAGTATATGGGAGGAGTGTAACAGTGGATTAGGTATCATACACTTCAATATAAGAGTCCTACGTAAACATTTTGATGAACTTTTGGTTCACATAGCAATGGTGAAAGATGCAGTGGACATAATTTTTCTTCCGGAAACTAGAGAAATACAATCAGTAAGTGATTTTTATATACCAAATTACACAATTTATTATAATGAATCTAAGGTTAATAAATGTGATGGAGTTGTAGCCACACTATCAGCAAACGTAAACGTAATTTCCATAAATAACAATAAATTTTGAGACTAACCTTTTTATTATTTTCTGCAAAGGGAACTCACACAGTAGGATCTCAATGATTCCCGGCAACACAAACGCAGGATTGTATCACAGATTCAGAAACATATTTCTCAATGATAACTGTATAAAATATGGAAATACATTCAGGAGATATAAATATAAACCTGCTAGATGAGAGTTCAACAGATTCAAATGACTATCTGAATATTTTGGATGCATAAATTAGTATTAATACACCAAAAAGTAATAAGAAACTGAAACCATGGATAACTACGGCATTAATCAACTCCATAAAGCATAGGGATATGTTGAAAAAAATATTATTATCACATTATTCATTTGAGTTGGAAAATGTCTCTAAATAAACTTAATGACCTACTGAGAAAAAACAAAAAATGACTTTTATTAAAACAAAATTCATGAAACAAAAGGAAACTATGAAAAAATATGGGAAGTAATGAATGAAATAACTCGAAATGAATCTAAGAAAAACCAAATTGAAAATAATATATTTACTGACGAGAATAATATAAACATCACAGAAAATAATACAAAACCAGCTCTTTTCAACAATTTCTTCACTAATGTGGGTAAAAAAACGTCAGAAAAAATTGCTAAAAGTACTTTACCTCGAGAATTTTCAAATGACATCGCAGTGCAGATCCACTTTGTTTCTAGAGCCCGTAACTGTGAATGAAATAATTTACTCAATTTCCCAACTGAAAAATAAGTGATCTCCCGGTCCAGACCAAATATCTTCTGAAACCATAAGGACCATAACAAACCATATTTTGGAACCTTTAGTGGGTACATATTATAAGTTTATGCCATTCAACAGGAAGTATTCCACAGCAATGGAAAGAGTCTATATAATAGTTACACCCATTTTACAGACCAATATCTCAAATCAATAATTTTGCGAAACTATTTCAACAATCTCTTAAGAAAAGATCCATCTCATATTTTGTGGAAAATAACATTATTAACGATACACAATTTGGATTTATTGAAAATTCCAATACCGAAATTGCTATGAACGATCTCCGCCATAAAATTATTACCGACATGGATAGATCTTCCAAATTCCTGGCAATATTTCTAGACATAGCGAAGGCCTTCGACACAATATCGCATAATGTACTAATAGAGAAACTCCAGAACTACGGTATAAGAGGGCAGGCACTGGATCTAATAGTGAACTATCTCTCCAATAGATCGCAGAAAGTTCAAGTAGGAGACACAGTAAGTAAATATCACTCTTGGTGTTCCACAGGAGACAGTGCTGGGTCCAATACTGTTCCTAGTGTACATTAACAACTTACCTGGGATTCAAGATTTTCAGGGACATCTTGTTTTCTATGCTGATGATACGGTTTCAGTTTTTACAGAGAAATCTTGGGACCAAGCTTACCATACTGTCGAAAACGGCATCAAAAAAGTCAAAAAGTGGATGGACTATCATTTGTTGAGTTCAAACATGAAGAAAACTAAATATATGGCATTCTCTTCTACTGACCTTTGTCAACCAACTACAGGGGTTCTAAAGTAACATAATCACGTATGTTTGACACCACTAGTTTGCACATGCCCATCTCTAGAGAGAACTGATTCTACTGAATATTCTGAAGTCATTGTTGAAAAACACCTTAGATGGCACAAACACATTACTTACGTCACAAAAAGGGTAAGATCACTCATGAATAGATTCTACACTCTTCGAGATATATCAAACAAAAAAATGTAATAACCTGTCGCGAAACAAAACTATTTTACTTTTATTTCGCGAGCTCAGTGCAAGCTCCGCCCACTGGATATACACTCAACTCGAATTCACAAGGCTTGGCGTGGGATACGCAAAGTCTCAGGCTATCCTTTTCCCAATCGTTGAATTTAAATGGGAAAGGCGTTTTCCTGATATTTTCAACTTAATTTTGGAAATTAAGTTATGGAACATCATCTCCTAAGCGTTAGCTAACATCTTTCAAAAGATGGAGAGGATTCGCTAATTTTTAATAGGGGAAAAACGATTTTTCCGAAAATGGCTGTTTCAGTTATTTAGACAGGGAAATCAGGGCTTTCTTTATAAAAGCATCGATAGGTCTTTCAGATAGCTTTCGTTTGACACCTGAATCACGTCTCTGACGTAAAGGGTTCAAAAGTTATTTAGATTTTTGTCTGAAGAATCCTGGATATTGCCGGATTCATGAGTTAAACAGAGAGGGAACGATGATTATTGTTTTCCACTGAATTTTCAAATGCTTTTTACAGCCAGAAGGAATGGGTTTAGCAAAAAATGTTATTTAGCTTTTCGACTCAGAATGGTGTAAACTATCGTATTCTGAAAAAAAAAATTGAGAATTTTTTAACAGTTTTTTCTGGTTTTGGCGGAAGTTTTTCTTTTAGCTTAGAGCGTCAAAATTTGCTCTTTTCCAGCAATTTTGTTGGTTGGGGCGGATCGGCACAGATTGTGCCGCTGGAAGTATGAATATAGGTGGGTTTTAATTTTTAAAACCAGATACTTTTTGAGCTCGAATACGATTATATGTTTGATACTTGAAAAGCATTCTACAAGCGATTTTTTGGCGAATACTGATATTCCTGGCTGTACTTGCGAAATTCCAAGGAGATTTTAAGGAGTTTATTTGGAAAGCTGTTCGCAGTTTATTGAATGAATTCGACTTCTCTAGTTCTTTTCAGAGCTAAATAGAGAATTATACGACATAGACGTTTTGGTTTTAAAGTGTGCTTTGTGCATTAACTTTTCGGCTCTTCGAAAGAATTTGTAGTCTCTGGTTCTTTTCAGGACTAATTTAGAGACAAATGGTGTTAGGAGTCTTCGACAATTTTTCAATTGGACTTAGCTTTGGAGTTTGAGGATCTTCAATAGGACTAAGCTCAGGACGTCGAGGATTCTTCGAGGATTGTGAATCTCTGGTTCTTGTTAGGACCGATTCAGAGATTTTTAAGAAGCGGATTTTGGTTCGGATATTTTTGTGAGCTGACCATACTTTCGTTTGTGTAGGTTTCTGTCAACACAAATCCCACGCAGAGAAGAGTAGGTCCCCACTAAAGTTGCCCACCCTCAGGTACCGACCACCTTGCGGTATTAAACGGTCAGGTATAACGAGGTTGAAGCGGAGAGGTCAAGACATCATCAGGCTAGTCCTTCGGACTGTCGACTCGACGTTACCGTCGGGACCCTTCAGGACAACGATACCTTTTATCCAACCCTCCTGCGGACGGCCCTCATCCTAGGGTGCGGTTCATCAGTTAGGCTCCTTGATACTTATTATTTTAGCTCAGTTCACTCAGTAGGTCTTGAATAGGAGGAATTTAATAACGCGAAAAGAGTGAACTTAAATTTTTAGAAAATCCGTAAATTCTTCCCTCTGCCTATATCCAAGTCAGAGTCATATTAGGGAATTTTTATTCGATATGCAGACTAGAGCCAGACAGGCGCGAGCGCAGCTTGCAATGGATACGACAGTGCAAATTCGCGAGGTCAACCACTTCCACCAAAATACTTTACATTCAGACAATTTTAGTCGCCCTTGTGCGACTTCTACGAATAGAAGAGGATCCCAAATGGAATCTGTGAACACAGGACCGACCCAGTATTCCGCAAACTTCTGCAGAGACGGCTTGTCTGAGGCAGTCTCAAGGAATCCGAAACTTTTCAATTAACGAGGACACAAGTGCCTCTTCCTTGGTCGCAGAGCGATAAAACCTTGGCACTTTCGGCTTTGTTGCGAGTCGATTAGATAGACGAACAAGCGAAACTTCTCAAAGGACTTTGTCCTCAAATCGCGAAACGCATTCGTGTATAAATTCATTCGTAAACCGATTTAAGGATTTAAATACCCCAAACACTCAGCAAATGGATAAGAAGATCTACGAAGAGGATCGTCGAGAACTTATTCTACAGCAACGGCTAGATAGCTTAAAGGAGGAAATTTGAAAGCATCGAAATATCCAAAGCGAGCCGAAGGCATACCTTCGCCAATTATTGAACTTTAGAGAAAGTTCAATATTGAAACCGAAAGTTGTTACTGAACCAAGACAGGTTCATGTAAACATGGAAATACCTCAAAGGACAATTTTGCCTGCACGGAAAATTTTCCAGAGTGAGGAAATGGTGCCCACTTATGTGAAGACACCGAAAACTACCATGTACAGGGTGCACAGCCATCCTGTACCATTACCAGATATACAGAATACCAAACCATTGCCAATCCTGCCAAAGAGTCGAACGTGCTCTGAGGATGGACGAGTCTTCCGAAATAGAGGGTGTTTCGGAAGTGAAGAGGAAATCTTTTGGAGGAAATCTTTCTACATTTATTCGCATTTATACGCCTGCCGGCGTAAAACGCAGAAATGTAGAAGCAGGAGCTTCTGGAATGTACATGGAGTTATCAGGCTATAGAAGCCACAACAATTCGCCGGCGGGCGTAAAACGCAGGACAGTGTAGTTGACAGGCTATGAGAGCCACAACAATTCGCCGGCGGGCGTAAAACGCAGGAACGGAGAAGAGGAGGTTACAGGACTGGTTTTCCGACGCCAGGCGTCGGGACGCCCCCAGGAGGCGGCCAGCAGGCGCCCTTGGGACGAGTGGGGCGTACTGCGCACAAGCACGCAGTACGTCTTGTACGAGGAAGGAACTGGCGCCCTGACGGAAGTGTCAGGGGGTGGTGGTAGGCCAGGGGATCGCTTCGAAAGCGGTGGAGCTTTGGGGGTGGTCTCATGGCGGGGCCAGTTGCGAAACCAAATCCTCATGTATAACGAGCTAGTGGCAAACAATCAACCTCACGCTGCACTCAGGCAGGAGCTGGGTCCCGAAATCCCTGAGACTCAGGTCTGGGAGGCCAGGAGGCCGACGCAGCGTAGGAAAGTGGTACACGGCGGAAGCGGAGTGCCTATGCACGCTCCCCCCCACACAAACCCTTGTAGAGGACAAACTCTTCATACTTCTATGGTAGAATCATTTATGAGATACTGCATTTTTGATTCAACAATAAAAACTTCACAAAGTGCACAAAACACAATTTTGAAAATAGTTCTGAAAAAAAACAAAAACTACTCTACCAATCTTTTGTATGAGGAAACAAAAATATTCAATGTTAGATCTCTTCACATTTATTGTTGCCTAATGTGGTCTCAAAATAATTGTCAAAAATGGTTGATACAATATTGCCGAACAACAAGACGTGTTACAAATACGCAATACACAGTTCCCTTAGTGCATGAAACTTTGACTCAAAATTCAGTTCATTTTTATGGACCTTATATAACCTCCTCCCCAATAATATAAAAGAGCTGAAAAGTGCTATAAGATTCAAAAAAGAAGTAAAAATTTTTTTAATGGAAAATTCCAATATTTTCAATATATTCTAAGTAAACAAAATCTCCCAATTACTAACCCATACAAAAACACATCTACGTAGGTTATAAACTATACGCCTATTTTAAACAGGATCATTATTCTATCAATTGTTCCACTCTTCAGCATTATGAAAGCCTAAGATGTGTATAAAACAAATATATCGGACACATTCTATGTACAACAAATCTTATTTCTGCTCCACAATATATTGTAAGAATAGGGATATGATCCTTCAAAAGATAACTTTCAGAAGACAGGCATCAAGATGCCTAACTGAAACTATCACTGGAGGAATCATATTAAACAAAATGTAAAAATGTAAAAATTTTATGTAAAATATATAATATTATATTATTATGTATTGTAAATTCTATTTAGCTGAATTGAATTTGAATTTGAATTTGAATTTAAGGAAGAAACATGACAGTTCAATGAGGCTGCAGCGTTTCAACGTGTGACTTCTCAACCGTGTGGACAAGGTGCCTCAAAATACATCAAGACATGGCGGTGGACATTAAGTGAAGTATATATAGTGCGTCAAAATATATCATTCAAGGAAAAAACATGACAGTTCAACGAGGCTGTGAAGTTTTACCATGTGATTCTTCAATGTGCACAAGGTATCTCAAATACATCTTTCAAGATAAAAACATGACGTTTGTGGGAAAATACATCCTTTGAGGAAAAAAACATGACAGTTTAACGAGACTGTAACGTTTCAAGATGTGATTCCTCAACGTGTGTACAGGGTGTTTCTAAATACATCATTTGAATATATCGGTTTAACGAAAGTCTGACGTTTCACCGTGCGATCCCAATGAGAAAGGTATATATACTCGAAAGTATCGGGGAGATACGTGTTGTAAAGTTAACGTTCGAAGATGAAGGCAATGAAAGAATCGGAGTATTCGGCAATGACATTTCAAAATTCGTTGTTTTGCGTGCGTTCTGACCGTTTTGCGTGCGTCATGACCGTTTTGCGTACGTCTACCGTTTTGCGTGCGTTCATTCGTAATCGTTTCGTCTTCATTGTCCTTTTCGTAACCGTTTTCGTGTTCGAAATTCGTATGAGAAGCATTAATAAAGTTGTAGAGATCTTGAGAAAAAATATGAAAATTTGATTATCGTTATGGTGAGAAGGTTTCGAATTTGTCAAAAACAGGCCACTTCCGGTAGTCCGATTTCGATTATTTTGACATCATGGATTCGTTTAGATATCAAGAAACATAATCAATAATTTTCCGAAACCATAAAGGTTTCATAACCTATTTTCGTTATACTAACTGCAATAGACCGATGTGGGTACTCATTTCAAATAATTTCATTTGTGGATTATAAAAAATATATTATCGAGCACATAATGTGAAATACCATAGAAAAAATTGCAAATTTCAAGATTATCATTGAAAAAACTTCAGATCGTCACGTACAGCACGTCAAATGAAAGAAGAAAAAAATACAGAATACTTCGACAGAGAAAAAACAAAGATGACGCAACATATCAGAAGAGCACTAAGTCACATATTTGTTAATGGTAGTTAGATCTCAACGTGCAGCACATCAAATGAAAGGGAAATGAATGCAAAATTCATCGACAAAAAAAACGAAGACGATGTCGAGAGGGCACGAGTTTGTATCTTCGCTAATAATAGTCTCATTATCACATGAAACACATCAAATGAAAGGAAAAAGAGCAGAATTCATGTATTATATGTTGTTTATTGACCTTCTCTATTCACACTCAAGGTGACATGGATCAATGTCAATGCTGAATCAACATCTGGAGATATGTAGTTCTCAAAAGGATGAAATATAGACTTTCTTTGTTTCATTTTAGGATATGTCATCACTTTTTTCTTTCTATTCATATCCAAGGTGACATAATTCAATTTCAATGCTAAACCAACATCGGGAGATGTTGAAACGATGAAACGAAGACTCATTATTTTATTTATTCTATTTTCAGATCAGGTCATCCCTTATTTTACTATAAATACGTCCTGCGTGACGGAATGAGTTGGTTGTATCAGTGGAAAGTGATACCAGTGACAAGAGCACCAATTCGAAAGTTAGCGTTTTGACTTTTTCTAAGATAAATTTATTGAAATGTAGTTTAATTCAAAAGTTGGTGAGAGTTATTGATTTCCAAAATATTTCTCATATA
>WOGR01007966.1:0-12095 GCA_015342045.1 Leptinotarsa lineolata | reverse complement strand
ATTCACATTGGATTTGAATCGCTGGAAACTAAATCCAGTTGGAAAAACGTTCGTAGGAAGTATATTCCACAAAAACGCAGTTCTCTAAATGAGAAAGTTCTTGTACAGTGGAGTTCGAGGTGTACTGAGATGATCCTCGAAACGATGAGCAGCCACAGTCCGTCACATATTTCTTGGTGGAATCAAATGTGCCAAGTCCCGTGAAAGTATCTATTGGAGAGAGACAAATTTCCGACCTTTCTGCGATATTCCAGACTATCAAGGTTGCAAGTGATGTTCGCGTCTGCAATCAGCCGGATGGCTCTTTCCTGAATGGAATCCAGCAGCTTCAGGGTATGCTTAGGGGCGGAACTCCATACATGAGAACAATACTCCAAAGATGGTGTGACCTGAGCTTTATGAAGCTTCTAAAGTTGCTGATGCGTGTACAGTTTTCTGGTTCCAAACAGTGTTCCAAGCTTTTGAGAAGTAGCCTTTACAATTCCAGAGACGTGATTGTGCCAAAACATACTGGTGTCCATTTTAACCCCCAACAAACTTATGGAAGCGGAAAGCGGAATAGTCTGTCCTGACATTATTATATTCGGTTCGGAGACATTCATCTTTTTGGAGATAACCGATGTCTGGGTTTTTGTGGCATTGAATTGAACCTGGTTACTTTCACCCTGATTCGAAATCACTTTTAGATCTTCATTGAGATGTGCAACTTCTGCGCCGGTGAAGCTGTGCATCCGCAGCTGATGTCCTGAAATCCAAATAGAATGACGAGACAAGTGTGCTGTCATCACCAAAGAAATATATTGGATTCTTGGTATTTTTCAATAAGTCAATGATATACAATAAAAAAAAGGGGTAGGAGACAATATGGATCCCTGGGGAACACTAGCGTTGATGGTAAAAGTATTCGAGAGATATCCATCGACGGCCACTTGCAGGGAATTTTCTTTCGGAAAACTGGAGAGCCATACACAGAAATGATCCGATAAGCCCTAGCATTGAAGTTTGGCCAGCAAACCCTCATGCCACACACGGTCAAAGGCCTTAGAGATATCCAACGCAACAGCTCTTGAGTCTTCATGTTTTTCAATTGCGTTATTCCAAATATAGAAGGTCGCCTGTTAATCTTTGTTTCCGAAAGCTATATTGATGACCGCTCAAGATGCTGAAGCCTTCCAAATATTCAAGGACATGATGGTTAAAGGCTTCTCTATGTTTTTTGATATCACCGATAGCAAAGCGACTGGTCCATAGTTATTTGGAAGATGTTTCTTGCCCTTTTTGGGAATAGGCTGAACGGGAGCAATATTCCAACAAGAAGGAAAACTCCTTTCTTGTAAGACAGGTTGAAAAATCTGCAAAATACTGGTGCGAGTTCATTTGCGAATTTTCTAAGAACGATGACGGACACTTCATCAGGACCAGACGCTTGATATTGAGCTGTTTCAAAATTCGCCTAACTAGACGTTGTCGAAAAGTCATTTTTGGCATTGTGGACTCTAGTGTGGGAATAGTGGGTGGTTCCTTTCCCAAAAAATCGACTGTGGGGTGAGACGCAAATTGTTCAGCTAGTAGATATGCTTTT
The DNA here is from genome assembly GCA_015342045.1 of Leptinotarsa lineolata. Classification (NCBI taxonomy): domain Eukaryota; kingdom Metazoa; phylum Arthropoda; class Insecta; order Coleoptera; family Chrysomelidae; genus Leptinotarsa; species Leptinotarsa lineolata. The sequence continues at coordinate 10,513 of WOGR01007966.1, read as the reverse complement.
TCTATGGCTGTTGTTGCAATTGAACCATTGGCTTGTAGTGGAATTGAGGACTACTTCGTGAAAGTTTTCTTTCACAACTTCAACTACCGACCAGAAGGATCCAGACTCTTTGGGATTCGCAAGCAGTTTATCCCTAATGCTCTGATTGTGGATTTCTTTGCTTTCATTCATTTTAAGCCTGCTGCTTTTGCGGGCATTAACAAACCTAGCTCTGTTTTCAGTACTGGGATTTTTGCGCCACTGTCTGTAGGCGTGATTTCAGAAGCGACAGCCTGCTCGCAATTTTTGTTAAACCAAGTTTTGCCGTTAGAAGTTCGTTTCATCGAAAAAGGATTATATGCATCCATGGATGATTGAATAACATCCGTGACTTCAGAGGCATAAGCTGATGGATCATTAGAGCTGAAACAAACATCTAGCCACGGAAAATTTGGAAATGATCTTCAAGATCATTCCTCTCAGCAGATCTGTAATGCCAAACTTTGCGCGGCTTAGGTTATTCCCTAACATTCATTGGTAATTCACTCAATACTGAAATGAGTTTGTGGTCAGAAGATCTCAATGGAGACCTTACGGTGACTGTGTGAGTTTCTGGATTGGTTGTTAGGTATAGATCCAGAAGACTAGCATATTCTACATTACGGTTAGGAATCCTGGTTAGCTCATTTATAATCTGAGTAATTCCGCTAATTACTGCAAAAGCCTCAACTTCGCGACCTTGTTCAACGTTGATATTTGGGAATTTGAGCCATTTAATATTGTGTACATTGAACTCACCGAATATGAAAATTTCGGCACTGGAATGATTGATTTGCGGAAAGTCAATGGTGTTTGCAAATGAAGAGAGCAGTGTCCTATATTGCGTATCACTTGGTAGTCGATAAACGTAGCATATGCATTCAGTGATCTTCTGTGATATTATTCTAAACCACATAACAGAGGAAATGCTGGGCTTCCAGCATTTCCTCTCGTTAATAGGAAAGATCCCTTCTGATAGAAAGAGATATTCCAAAGTTTCGTCTGAATCGTGAGTGGAAATGACAGGGGATATAGAAAATTGACGGGGTTTGTTGAAGCACTGACTTTGGTTTCTATGAGTGCAAGAATATGAGGACTATTCGTTTGAAGATGTTGGTGCACTGAGTTTATATTTCAGTTGAGTCCTCTGATGTTGCAGAAATCGATTTTGAAGTAGGTCTCTCAGCATTTGCAGTTACCATGCTATTTCGCTGTGAATTGATATGTGAAGGACCCTGCTGACTGTCAGAAATAGTGTTTTTCGCAACTTCCGCAGGATGATGCTCTCGAATCAGCCCCCACCCGGAGATTAGATTGGGGAGCTATTTTACCTCCAGAGTATTTTGACCCTAGGAGCGTCATTATGCAATTTTTTCTCATATTTCCACCCTTGAAACCGAAAACAGTGGCCCAGCAACGAAAAGTTACCTGGAAAGCAACTTCACGATGCCTAAACCGTTGCAATGGTATCTCACCGGGCGATACCCGGTGGGACCAGCATCTACCATTTGTAGATGCTAGTCTATTTTGAACTTATTCATATTGGGGAATTTTCTTCTTGAATAACACTGTCTTCTTTATACATTATATTTTTTCCATTATTATGATTATGGTTATCGTTTCCATTTTTTTTATCAGATGGTATACATAGAGTAGATGAAAACAAAAATCGTCGTCGTCGAATATTAATATTCCAAGAAAATAACAATTTCTGTTTCAAAGGAACGATTTATGTTGAGTTATCATTCCACATGGATCTACAAATAGCTGACTGAAGTCCAATGACTTTTAAACTTTATTTGAATATTTTTCCAATGAATGGGAGGTAAAACATCCTCAACAAGTCGTTCAAAATTTACCGGTTGCCATAATTTCACATGATGAATAGTGCAAATGTTACAGACAATAACGTTAACATCGAATATATAATAATGAAATAGTATGTACTTCTTTTATATATCCTTTGATGGTATAATCCATATGTATTTTTCATATTCCTATCATATTATCCGACATTTTTTTTCTCTTCATGTTCAAATTCACCGGAATAGACAAAGTCTACAACAACATAAAATGTTGCTTAGCTTTAGTTTTTTCTGATTCAAAGTCCTTTTTTATCGAAAATGTATAAGTAGGGCGTTGACTCAATCACGAACTATTATAGTTGGATGGACTGTATTTTTGTAGAGATTGCTATCAACCGGTAGGTCATCAAGAGTGTGAGAAATCCAATTATAATCATGCTATAGAGGTTGCAATTCGTGGGCATACCTATGTGGATTAATTTTGTTGTGTCCATATTCCAAGTGAACAAAGCTTCGGTCGTGGCCTAACAACTTTTCAATCAATTTTCTTGGTGAATATTCGTGATTTTGTTATTACAGAATTGGGATGCAGTTGCAAACTTTCATTTGAATAATGTGCTTGTCCTCTTTCGTTGAATGTATTCTAGATGATTCAAAACTCAAAAATTCCGGGTCAGTTAGGTTTCTACAACCAAAGTTATTCAAAAATATCATATCGTGAATTTGTAATTATGCATATCAATATGCAGTTCATGGTGTATAATCTTTGGATAGATGATAATTTCTGAATGGTACTTATATCCAAAAATTTATTTCAGTTCAACAAAGTCAAATTTATGAAGGATATGTTGACTATGATTTTTAATAAAATTAATTTTTGGTGAGACATTCCGTGAAAGGTCAGACATAGTATTCGATTCATAAACCATGTAAGGGATTACACGTTAAAAGGTGAGACCTCGTTAGTCCTTAGCTCGCACAAGTTTCGACTTTTTATAGTTGTCGTTCGTAAGTGAGCAACAGCTGGTTTACGGAAAACAGATTTTGAACAGATGAACACTTTCCTGCTATTTTCCGTGAAACAAGTCGTTTTCAGGTCCTTTGGCACTTCAATAAACATTTTTCAAAAATATAAACCTCTCTTACTGTTTCAACTTGAGGTTCTACGGAAAACTGCATTTGTTTTCTAGTCTGTGTCTGTTGGATCCTGGGAATATCGGTGATGTTGAGATTGATTGTTCAAACAAGTTCCTGTTTATTATTTCATTATTCAGAATAGCTCAATTCAAGGAAATATAAAAAATTAACATGCAGGAAAATGCATCAAACACAACGGATGTACAAACAGGGACAGCTACATCTGTCAAATTTGTTGTCATTTATTCAGTCTTTTTTGCCAAATCGCCATGAACGGATTTAACATTTAACAACACGTGCAAATGATAAAATTGTTTTATCAAAATGGGTGTTCTGTTTGGGCAACGTACCGCGCGTTTCACTCATTTTACGGTCGCCATAATCTTCCTACTGAGGGGACTATTCGCAATGTGGTGGATAAACTTCAGTCGACTGGTTTTGTAATGTATTACATATATATTGTCTATTTGGGACACTCGTTATATCTTTATTTTAAAGTTGTCAAGTTGTCAAAGATATGTCAATCAATAAACACGAAAAAGTACGTCACATATTCATTTAGAAAGTGTTATTAATACGTAAATCAAATCAAATACCACTCAATCACAACAGACATCATCGAAATTTTTTATTCGTACGAAAAACATATTGATGCCATCATGTGTGAAATATAACATCGCTCATGGCTTCTCTGGGTGGAACGCACCCGAAACGTCATATTTTCCATGACTTTGGCGCATAAATCAGGCTGAATTTGGCCGAAGGCATGGGTTATGTTGGCTTTGAGGACCGCTGTGGTTTGTGGCTCATTCGCAGACATCTGCGATTTGAAAAAAACTCTCAAGAAAAAGTCTAACCATACCCTCAAATCGTTCATGCAGAATATCCAGTGTGGCCAACGTCATTCTCGATGAAATATGAACCGATGACGCCACCAGCCCGAAATCCACACTCGACAGTGACTTTTTCGGGATGCATTTGACGCTTTTGGATTTCATGTGGATTGGTATTGTTTCGAATTCGACAATTTTGTTTGTTCACGTACCCATTTATCCAGAAATGATTTTTCGATGAAAATTAGGGTCAGTTGCCAACTGCTCCACAAGGGTTTATTGTGGCTCACACCTATTCAAACTCGACCAAATAAACCCAGCTTCTTGAATAAGCCGATTTGTTTGTATGGTGAGTGATCTTTCAGGTCAGATGGCAAAAGTGTGGTTCTATCAAACTCTGAAAACCTGATTCGGTCCACGGCGGAGCAGGCACAAAGTATGTGCCCTGCTGTTTCATCATATTCCAAACAGAGGCGACACACACTGTCTTCTGACAGTCCTAGTCTCTGCATATGATGATTCAGATGACAGTGACCTGTAAGGTTGATTGGGGGTCGACTTGAATGGAGTGATGAATTTTCATCACAAAAAATCAATTTTCTACATTTTTCTGAAAATAAAGTGTTGATATTTCAATATTCTATATCTTTCAAACGAGAAGACCGACTTTCAACAGCAAAGCGTAATGGATATGACATTGAAAGCAATTTCCAGTGAGGTATCACTTGAACCCATACCTGTCAAAAAAATTGGAGGAAAGAAACCCCGCTTGATGGATTTGCGAAGGGTTTTGTGGCAAATCTTGTTTCCTTCGTAAACGAACTTGGTAGTTTTTGTATTTTTGCGAAAAGTTCTCAACCAGTTATGTCTTGCGGTATGTTTTCGTTAGCCCACCCTATTTAATATCTACCATATGATGGAGGGTCAATCACTTGATATCGTGACAATTTAACCACAAGTTTGATTTTTAGTAATAACCCAAAAATGTTAATGATTGAATGGTTTGAGGAATGGACTTTTTCCTTCAGTTTATATCTGCCTGCAATACATAATCTACATATCTTCATAGAGAGTTCATTCAAGATATTTACTTTTCTTTCTCTGAAAGTTATCCAAATTTTTTTGTATGAAAATGGAAAAAGTAGATTCAATTTTACTTCCGCATTTATTCCAGAAAATATTCCAATATCTACATTTATTGTCGGAAAACCACCCTTCAACAGCGTGCCTCTTGCGAAGCCCTTAAATAATTTCAATTAAAATTGTTCTACTATGTACGACAAAATGTAGAAGGTATGAAATTTACTGAACGTGGAACAGTGAATTTCAACAAATTATAGAGATTTCCGAGGATGTATTTCCATTTAGTGCTACACAATGCGTGCGAAATCGCAATGAAACTAAATAACGATAATTAACAAGAAACCATCCGTGAATTTTAATCCATTTACTCCATGAACGTAGATTGTTTCGTGTTGTCGCTGTTAAAAATATACTCACTCATTTCAGGAAGCGTTGAATCTCCAGATTCAATCACACCTAAAGTGATTCAAAAGTGAATAATAAATTCGGTAGAAAATAAAATTTTATCAAGTTTCGATCTTATCATTTGCCCATTCTCAGAAATTCAAATGATGAAACAGTGTCATGAGTTAATTGCTATTTTTTTCCCATTTTCTCATAACAACTCCTCATGTACTGAGTGATTTGTTGAATGTTCATCTGGCTGAATTTTTCTAGTCCGATAAACCTGAAGTATTTCCTCAATACTACCGTTGATGTGACTCTTTTTGGTCTCTCTATTTCATGGTAAGCAATTATTTGCATCGTGCCTAGTTTGATAATAGCTGACGCTAGTTTTATGTTTGATCAGTAGATAAATGAGTATACCTACTCTTAAATACAGATACGGCATCATTCTTAATGCCGTCTAAGAGCGGTGCATGTGCGAAAGTAGCGATTCACGTTTAATGGATGAGCAGGCACAGTACGTCGCGTATTTCTAATATGTACCGCTCTTGGTGGAATCAAATATGTCACTTGAACATCTTCCGTGGAAGTATCTGTATTCCCAGACTCACCAGTTGAAGCGTACTCTGGGAGTGCTGAATATCAAATGTCTGGTACTATTGAAAGAACCCCCCCATGCCCCCTCCCTGGGTAAGTGCCCTGGGATAAAAGCTTTTCCCCACAAAATATATTTTGCGAGGGAAACCTAATGTCCCACTCCTTCAATCCCCTTCCTTTCTGGAATGGTCCTCAATCTGCTGCCGGGGACTTCAGGTAAGATTGACATCTGACCTTTATTCAGTCGAAAGTCAGCCTATAGGTGCTTTCACTTTCTGATCTGTAGATTCATTTGTCTTACTTCCCTAACTGAATTTTCCCATGGGGCCCCCAAAAGCTAACCGGAGATTTGTTTTTGAGAGATCACGGTCGAGTGTTTCTCGGTGAACCTGAAAGAGAGTTTATCTGGTTAGGAAATTGTTATACTCATCGAAGTCGCCTGACAGCGACTATCGAAGGTGGTCTCTCATTTTGCTTGGTTGACCTTCTGGGGTTATCCCTGTTGAACGCATCGTGTAGATCGCGTAGCGCTGGAATGATCTGGTTCTATCGAACACGCTTTCTGCGTGTTCTCTCATATACACATCCACGTATTGTGTGTTCAGATCTAAGTCTCGGAGTATATAACTGTTAGATACATACCTCGGTGCGTTTACAGCGGCTTTTACGCACGCGTTCATAAACGATTGGATATGATTTCTGTATGTCTGTGCGCACTGGCCCCAGGCAGCGCAGGCATACAAAATCATCGGTGAAACTACGGTCTTTATCATCAGCAACTTCACTTGGAGTCCAATGTTGCTCCTCCGACCAATTATTGGTTGGAGGTTTCGTCTGGCAGATCTCGTCATTACAATTCTCACCCATACGTGAGACCTGAACGTTAATTTCCTGTCTAGGGTGACTCCCAGGTATTTCGCTTTGTTGGTCCACAGACTCTCTTGTCTGTTGAAGATGAAGTTGCCTTCAGATTGTACCAGTGAAAAGTATCGACTGACTCTTGTCAGGGTTTATGCTGATCTTCCAAAGGCTGGCCCATCTCTCTAATTTATTAGCCTGTTGTTGCAAGTATCTGGTGATGTGCGCTTGGCTTGTTGATCTCGTCAGCAGGGCCGTGTCGTCCACGTAGACAGCCAACTTTCTGAAGTTGTTCTCCGGCTTTGGGACATCCACTGTGTATAACGAGAAGAGGTGTGGCGAAAAGACTGCACCTTGTGGAACCCCTGCTTCCAGTAGTCAAATTGTTTATAGTTCGTCTTCAACTCTACAGAGGTATCGCCTGTCAGCTAGAAAATATCCGATTGATCTCACCATTGTTTCCGTGTAGCCAAAATTGGTCATTTTGGCCAGAAGTCCGTCGTGCCAAACTCTGTTGAACGCCTTGGAGACGTCTAAGAAAATCGCTCCGGTGTTGTTTGCCGAAGTTGAAGCCTTCGGTCGCAAAGTCTACTACCCTCAGGACTTGTAACTTTGTTAAATATTCTGATCCAATACCAAACTGTTCATCTGATAGGATTCTCAGTTCGCTGGTTTGGTCCTCAAATCTCCTCAAGATGACACGCTCACGCTTATGGAAGGTAGTGAGCTGATTGGGCCGCTTTACCCTTGTCGTGGTAGGACTTTCAATGCCCGGTTTGTGTTTTGATCCGGACCTGGGGCTTTTCTAGTAGCTAGACGTCTTACAATGTCCTTCACTTCCTCGGGAGATGTTGGTGCCAGGGGTTGCGCATTGTCCGTTCTTTGTCTTCTCATTCTACGTACCGTTGCTTCCACCTGTCTTTCGATTTCTTCTATCTCATCTGTGAACGGGATGTCGTTCTCCCTACACTGCCTCTCGAAATTGTCCGCAAACGCTTCCGCTTTCTTCTGGTCAGTGTAGACGATTCCTTGCTTGCCCTGTATAACATCTTAATGTTTTCCATTTGAGGGAGATGAATGTCCATATCTCGTCAATGTTCGAGAACGAAAATTTGTTTTTGATACGATACACCGTTGAATGTGTCAATGGTAGGATTGATTGGGGAGTTTCATCGAACAAAAAATCAGCATTTAATGGGTCAGTGAGTCACGGGCCATTTGAAACATGGAAAATAAGGAACTGAATCTAGAAATTGTACTTGGCATATGTAATGAATGAATTGTAACATTGTTATGTTAACTTTGATAATGCCTTTGACTTGGGGAGTAATCTGGTGAATGCATGACGTGAGCGTTAAGAAAAGTGTGATCGCTTCTTCTGTTTATACTTCAGAACATTTCACTTTCCACGAAAAAGACTGGGTCCTCCTGGAGATTGCATGATACATCAGAAGATCCTCAGTGGCATCAACAACCACCAAAAGAAATACCGTAGACCTATACTCTCTTTCTTGCCATGAAAATATATTTTCTCATCAAAAACATGATAATGCGTTGAACATATTAGCAATTTCGAAAAAAACTGATTTCATATGAAAGTAGAATTGAATTTTCAATATTTTGGAAGCAATTGTATGCACACTTTCATCATAGGTGAATGAAATTGATTTGTCATAATACGGTATGCTGATGGAGGTCCTCCTCTCCAGAGGCATAAAGTTCAAGATAATCCATTTAAAACAAGTGGGTAACCTTGTGCCTTCAGTTTCCGGGAGGTCATAGTTATACCCTCGAGTATTTCTGAGCGCAACGGATAATGGCAATAGTGAGATGCAGAAGAGAAGGAGACTGAGGAAATCTCTCTGAAATACACCCCTTCTGGAAAGTGACCAACCCTGTTTGGACTCTGGCTTGACCAGATGTTATGGTGAAGCGAGTCTGCCAGAGTGATATCAGTTGTTCAAGGCATATTACTATTTTGTCGGGTACCGCAAGACATCTGAGCAAATGCAAGATTTTATTATTATCATCTAACTCTTTGAATCGAAGAAGGCCTTTTTCTTCCATTTTGTGTCTGAAAGTTACTTCTTCGAATGATCTATGTTTCTATATTATCTATGCTCAGTGTTATTTCATTTTTTAAAAATGATTGCTTTTTTCCTTCCTTTGGAAGATTCCCACATTTTTTGTATCAAGATGGAGTAGTAGTAAGCCAAAATCTTTCTTTCCCAAAAACATCTTACTCTGTTGTGTAGTTTTTATGGAATCATAGTTTTACTGTTCATTTATTATTTTTATGCTTAATCCATGTTTTTTATTTGCCTTATGGAAATTAGACTGATCAGATTATAAAACATTTTTCTTGAGGCGGTTTTTACTTCGTCAATAGTGAATTTTCCAATTCTTCATTTCCCGAATGCTTCAATTTTTTTGTTAACTTCTCCAGCAAACAATCAAATGTCATCACGAATGAACTGAAAGTGAGGTGAAGAAATTGCTTTGTTTTCCTATATGATTATTAGTCTTTTTCTGGTTCAAATCATCTGAAATTCATATATGGAAATCTCTCGTATTTGAAACTTTTATATAGGATGAGACATTTTACGTTCTGAACATACCTTTCACACCCCGAATTGCGACCAGGACAAGGGATGCGGGGTATAAATCTTGTCGGGAGAAGAAAAGTTATGACACGTGTCGAGGGAAAGATTATCTTGAATTTACAAAGCAGAGAAAATATATAAAATACATTTGACTCATGGCGCCGGAATGGTAAATCATTTTTGGCCGTTCCCTTGTTTTACAATTGGGGAGATTTCAGACAACACACTTGTTTTACGGTACTTTACATATTTTGTGATTGTTGAATTCGGCTTTTCGACACAGTCCAGTGTTTTATGTCGTGGTAAAAACGTGCAACTCGATAATCACAAAAGTTATAAGGGCTGTTATACAGTGCATTTCAGTTGAAACGACCCACTATGAATGGGTCAACTAGTATTGAGATCACGAAAATATCGTGAAACACGTTGAATTTTGTTTTCTTGGCTTGTCAGCCACCGCATCCTCACAAAAACGCTTTCCCCAAAAATTTCAAATAAAAATAGTAGTCGATCGATACCTTATTCTGAAGGTATTTCATTTCTGTATCCAAACCTGATTCATTTTTGACATTATTTGATTCATGTATTCAAACAGGAATTCGGCGATCATCTTTCAAACGGTCAATTGAAGTCCCAATCCTCAAAAAAGGTGATGACACTTCAATAAAAAATTATAGACCAATATCACTCATCACCCATCTGTTCAAAATATTCGAAAAGATACTCAAGAAAATACTCACGACTTACGTTTCTAAATATAAATTGATATGTGAACATCAGTATGGATTTAAGGAAAACTTATCCACCCAAGATGCGATATTGGCTCTGACGTCTAAAGTATCCTCCGGACTAAATGAGAACAAACCATGCCTGTGTGTTTTCATCGACCTGTCGAAAGCATTCGATACAGTCGATCATAAACTGCTTTTAGAAACACTTGAGAATATGGGAATACGGGGAAGTGCCTATGAGCTATTCAAAAGTTACCTTTCTAACAGAACACAGATAGTAAAAATTCTATTGCAGCACCATAACTACATATCATAAAAACAGATGCTTCCGACTAGCAACTCATTCCTACGATACCCGTAGAAAAAACAACCATATTGTTCCACGGACGCATAAGTCGATTGTCCAGCGCTCTTATAGTCATTTAGCGCCGAAATTATTCAATACAGTTCCGGAGTTAATT
>WOGR01007964.1:0-12096 GCA_015342045.1 Leptinotarsa lineolata | reverse complement strand
CGATTGGTCGAAGGAAATGCTCAGAAAATACGATCGCGGTGCTTCGAAACACGTCTGTGACATCGTGACAGGTGATGAATCGTGGATTGACGCGTATGAGCCCGAAAGTAAACAGCAGTCGACTATATGGTTGTTTCAAAATGAGCCAAATCCAACAAAAGTATATTTAGTAGTATATATATAGATAGTCGTTTATTTAAATTATACATCAATATTAACAATATATCCACAGTACTGTTGCAATTGGGTACGCATTTTTAACCTTGTTATTTCTACTCTCGATCGTATAACCAACCGAGAACGTACATACATGGAAAAAGGGGGTAGTGAGTGAGATGCTTTTAATTCTCAAACTCCGCCGCGTTTCATTCGAATAGCTGCATCCTGATCCCTCGGGGATGCAATCACGAAGCTTGTTAAATCGTTTACATCTGAGTTTGCAATTAATACGGCGCCATCCGCAACTTGATGATTCATTAAGACGCAATTTCACAGCGCAACTCCGACGTCTTCCATTTGTACATATATTCTAAGGGTTTCCGTTCGAATATGTCGGCACCCACACGATCTCTTAGCGCCGATACCTAGTAATTAGTGCATAGGTATTGTCGCCCCCGCAGCAGACATCTAGAACGTAACTAAATGACTAATCCCATGAGTTTGCGAAGTTGAAACGAGCCACAAGCAGTCTGCAATTTAACAAGTTGGCGAGGAGTGCCTGTAAAATTCGTGATACCCTTTGAGTGGAATATGTCTGTGAAGGTGTGATGAAGAATGGGGGGCCACATTTTTTGAATGCTGAATAAAGTAGATGCGATGATTCATGCTTGCAGTAATGTTTGAATCGGTGTAAAGTAATGTAATAATCGACTATCGCACCAGAAAGGTTTTTGTAGTTGCTTGATTCGGAGAGACATGATTCATATTGTTACTTATTGTATAAAAGAAGTGTGGGTTTTTTTTTGAGTTATTATTCATCTTCAGGAAAAGTCAGTCTTGCTCAGATCTTTGTTGCTGATAGAGATTGTTAATTTTGTTTAATTAGTTTGATGAATATATTTTGACAGAAACTCAGTGTTTTGTTTTTGAAAAGATAGTTTACAGTAAAACGAAGTCCTCTCCCTCTCTCTCTCTCTCTCTCTTTCTCTCTCTCTCTCTCTCTCTCTCTAATTTTATGGCCATTGCTTCTCATTCAAGCGCATTTGGCCAGACTCCTGTCCATGGTGAACAGAAGCTTCGTTCGGGGACGCATCTATCTTCCTCGAGGCAATGCTGCCAACATAAGTTTTTTCATTCACTTTTTCTTTAAAAAAACGCTTTATTTTTTACTTGTCGCTTTTTTCTCGGAAGGCCTTCGGATAAAAATAACACATTATCGCACTGACGACCTCGTCGAATCTGTCGACATCCAGCCTGGTTACTGGCGTAGGGGGCCGCCAGTTATCTCAATACGTCTTTCACTTCAATTTTCAATGGAATTAAACTTTATTTTAGAATACACTTCTCTTTTGGACTCCACCCCGATCACGACATCCACGTGCCATCTTTGAGGGCGGTCGTTATCGGCACAACGGTCCTCTGTCGCGATCGGAGAGGAAGTCCATAAAAAGAAGTCATTTTGTTTTTTAATTTGTTACTACGATCGAAAGATGGGTCCACTTCGAGACAACAAAAAACTTAGCGCTCTGTTGCTTTTCCCCCGCTCTTCTTCTCTCCTCTTCATTTGTTCCGCTAACACTGATCTTGCTGATCGTTTCTTTGTGTATTTACGGTGTTTATTCTGTCATTTACTTTTGTTTTTTTAAGTGAGAAGATATTATTTTATTTCGAAAATTGCTCCGATAACTTAGTTTCTATCACTACATATGATGTGTATGATTAATATATCTACCTACTTATATCATATTTAGCAAAATAATACAAATGACATACTGTGCAAATTTGTTGTACCCATAGAAAATAAACTTTCTAGAAAGCGTCCGTTGATATTGCTTTTTTTTGTAATACTCTCCCTTCAACGACTTTTATAATGCATTCATTGTGTGAACCACTATAATGATGTGTCACTCTCCATTATTTGTTATATTATGACAATATATGCGTGTCATGTCATGTGTCATAATACCATTTAGATATCGATGAGCATCAAAACTTCTCCCCTCTTGAATGCCTTGCTTGCCGCTGGCTGAACTTTAAGCCGTGATCCGTGATGTTTATGTTCAGTGCAGCATTGTCAATTTATTAGTATTGTAACATTTTAATTATTGATTTATTTCACTAATTGAAATTTTTAAGAGTTATTCTGATACCTAGACATTTTTGAAATTGTCATAGAGCCATTTCTGAGCTCATTCACTTGTGTCACAGGGTACGCAAATAAGTAATTCCAAAGTTTTTCCCACTAGCGATTAGAGACAGCAGCACTGTAGCAGCTAATCACTTTCCATTGCAGAATATACTGTTAAATAAATATGTATTATTGGTAACAATTGAATGAATGAAAACAATTGGTTACCTCGTTCAAGGGCAGATGGGGCGATGACAAATATGTTGTTTGTCGTTCGCTTCAGCCTAGTTCGAAGAATGATACTCTGAAAGGAATTCTATTTTCGATTATGGAAAATTATCGACTTCATGTTGATGATGGACACTACCTTGCAGTGACGAGAGGCCAAATAGCCCGAATCCGGCAGTTGTATCGCCAACAGCATATGCAGGAATTACTTCTGTGAAGAATCCTGCACTGACACATGTCGAATATAATACAACGTCCCTTCGTGGCATTGGCCAAGGAAGTAGTTATTTTTTGATGGGTGTCAGTCCATTAACCTACAGTGTAGTGAGTTTGAAACTGGCCTGAACGAATTGTTCATTAAGATAATTCAAATACAACTGTTTTTACAGCGGATTTTTTATAGTGAAAATATCTGATAATGTCACTGAAACAAAGCTTAATATATAACTTAACCTTGACCCTAGATGAAGCAATGGCATTAAAAAACAAAATCAGGTTATATCAAACAATATTCCTTATTAAAATAGTTAATTATACCAAACCAATGTAGCTCACGCATGGTACGAACTTTAATAAAAAGAGATCATAATATTGTCTGGAGACAGCAGCATTCTGCAACAAAGAACCAGTTGATGGTTTTGATGACGAGCATCAACTGGTCCTCTGTTGCAAAATACTGCTCCAATATTATGATCTCTTTCAATCGAAGTTTTGTTAGGACAACACTAATTCTTTATATCTTAGGAGTGAAACGCTTTTGTGTGTTTACTGGTGCTTTTCTCTTGGTAAAAATTATAGACATTTACAGTATTGCAGGTATTACGCCATTCGTCCACCCGTTACATTTGAAACGCGTTCTAGTCCCTATGATGTAATTAGGAATACTGTAGTTAAGAACGCATGCGCAATCTTCGACAAATAACATACATCATAAAACATTGTGTGTTCACAGTTGTAACTGTATATCACGATTACCTTGCGTGGACACAACTCGCATGTATAATTTGTGCTCAGCACAATAGACATCAAAACATTACGAGGTGACACTTTTCGCCTACGGAAACATTTTCGTAACCGATCGAAGTTTTACGCCGCATAGAACAAGCAAAAATATCCGATACTTATATACCCTTCTAATTATCATGCGTAACGTAACAATCTTTTGATGTGATGTTACGGATTACATGCATTAATACTCTCTCTCTCCACTAGCGGTAACATCTTGTCTGTTACGTTACGGGTCATTTGTTACGCATGCATAGGTTTCTTAACGGTTACGCATATTAAGCGATTGCGTATAAAATTAAAATAGTATTCTGTCCTCACTGTCCGGAATTTGTTCGCGGTTACGTTACGGACTATTTGTTACAAATTGATTCGTTCCTAACGAGTACGCGTGTCGAAATCGTTACGGATAAAATGCAACACTAATCCGTCTGTGCTAACCGTAACGTAACGTGTTCGCGGTAACGTTACGGGTCATTTGTTGTTCATATATAAGTGTCTCAACAAAAATCTGTAACGTTATGGCGAACATGTTACGTTACGGGGCTCTAGTGGAGACGGAGTACTGTTGCATTTCATCCTTAAATACTATGACACGCTTAACTGTTACAGGAAGAACTACCATTTGGCGGTTTTCAGGCGTCGCTTCAGAAGTATGTTACGTTACGCATCGTTACGTTACGTATCGCCAATATTTGCCTGTTGCATTCGGTGTTGTTTCGTAATCTCGTTTGGTTACGTTACGAATTTAACATGTTCGGTATAATACAGGGCATTAGTTTGTATGGATTCGTGTCCTAAGATGTTAGAGTGATCGTCTGATCATCCAAGGTATTTGTTAGAAAATATAGAAAAGTTATGACGTGAAATCTGTGTTGAAAATTTCACAATTGTAATGTGCGGAAGCCTATGGAACTGAGTCTAAGGTATATAAGAGAGGAGTTGCTGTCTACAGAATTTTTTTTGAGATCTAATTACGTATTTTTCTTGGTTAAGTGATATACGGTTTTGAGGATTTATGTTTTCATTGATTTCATCAGATTTTTGGGGAATGAAATAGTGCGAAGAAGTATATTTTCCCTGTGGCAACACTGATTCGGTGTAACCCTCGTGTCACGTACGATATTGTTTGTAGATTATTTCCCGAAAGCGGCGTGTAAACGTAACGCAAATTACAATCCACGGCCAACTTGTTTATTCGTATTATCGGGCGTTAATCTAACTCGAGAGCAGCTCTAATAACTGATGTGTACGATCTCCCCGCCCATTACGTGCTCTCGTCGTAATTAAGTGACTGCCCGTTTCGATAATATCGTTAAATCGTAAATAACATTATTGAAATTATCTGCCGTTCCGTCGGTCGGTTAATCGATTCGCTGGAACTGCCACTCACTCTCCGAAAGCTGCTAAAACATTAATTACATGATGCATTACGCGAGGCCGGATGTACTCGATAAACATCGCTATTTAATTGGGTTATGGATAAAAATTAATAACTCGAATCCGAAGCGAGATTTATCGATATCGTGTTGTCGAATAACGTTTTTGGTTTAACAGATGGTGACATCGTTCGTAATCCCACTCCTGAAATGTATATTTGACGTTTATGGGCGCGGTGATTGCGACATTCAGGTGGGTTTCATGATTTGCGATATGATCGAACACGTGTCACTATCATATTTAGTTATGTCTAATGTTAATGGTCTTCAATATCCATTAACTTTGTTTTTTGATTATTTCAACTATTGTTTTTTTCTCTTGTAATAACAAATGGAATTATTATCGTATATTTTTTGTTGTGCTATGAGAACTGAATTTTTCTTCTGAACAGCAGTCAACTTTTTGATTATTCGAAGGTACTCAATGTATTATCTTTGTTTCAGGGTTCCGACGCCAGCTCGGTGATATTTCCTTCGACGCCGGCGTCGAGGAAACACGAATTTCCCGGCGCCCTGCCGCCCAGCCTGCCGAGCCTGAATCATGGCACGAGTAGTTCGCCCGTGCCGGCGCCGACGCCACCGAATATTCCAGTACCGTCGCCCGCCCCCGCCCAACAACCGCCCCAGCACCCGCCGCAGGCCATACCTTCGGCGGCAGTTTCGACATCCGCCAGCGTAGTCGCTACCCCTACTCCAGCGGCCGCCGTCAAACCAATCCAAGGTAAGAGATTTGCCATTTCGAAATAATTCCATATTCTATCGATTGTACCAGAATCAGTTGAAAAAACTGAAGGTAGCGTTTATATAAAGCAATCGAAGTACCTCAAAGGCGGTAGAAAATTCGGCGGAATTCGATCGAAGTCGTTAGCACTATTCTCGAAGCAACGCGACGTCTAGAACGATCGCGTACGCACGTCGAGTTGAGCGCGTCACAATTGATTTATGACGACCAGCGGCGGCTGGTGTTATTTTTTTAAGGGGATGATTTAAAACACCGTATAAAAGGTCAAGTGTCACTTTCTTTTGTCCATTGATCACACGAACATAACACATCTTATTCATTAGTATCCATGACTTTTGACAATTTTATTTTTACGCCAAGCTAGGTTGGTTTTTGATAATAAACAGTAAGTTTATTCAGTTACTTCATTCAATAACTCAAATTGCAAGTGACCCCAATATTCGAATTGACCTTCAAACTAATGGATTTTTGGAACATGCTCTAGTCTAGTCACTCCTCTCTAGTGTGTATACCTCAATCGAAGGAGTCGTCGAAAATTTTTATACAGAAATTATTCATTCAATACTACACTTCATTGTCTCATTGACAAAGTAAAACATAGCAACATGCAGTTCTCAAAAATGAAAAAAAAAGTCAAAAAAATAAAGTTGAACCAACAAAAGCTGTATCTATATACATACTGTTTTATTGAGATCTTATCGTTACGCTCAGTAGCGGTACACTATGGGTCCCAGCGACGTAACAGTATATTAATGTAATGTAACCTCTGCAGCATTGAACCGAACGTCTTCTTTTCCAGAAACTTTTCTTCCTCCTCCTCCGTCGACGATAGCGAGCGTTCCACAGACTCCGATGGTCGCGATGCCGAGCGTCCCGACGGCGGTAGCGATGCCGCCCCAGCCAGCTGCCGCCGCCCCTATGGCACACCACCCCCCGGCACTCGATTCTACGACGCTGCCGGGTGGCCACGCGATGAGGACGGACAGCCCGGCGGTGGCGACGTCCGCCAATGTCGCCGTCGCGCCGTCTCCCAGTCAGTACCACCACCCCTCATCATACCAGCAGCAGCCTCTGTACGCGCCTTACGCAGCCGCCTCCGCTACTGTACCGCAGACGCACGCCACGACTGCCTACGTTTCGAACGTAGTTGCGGCGGCGGCGACAGTTCCGGCGGTGGTTGATGCGACGCCGCCGCCCCCGCAGCCTATGGCGGTAGTGCCTCCTCCGGCGGGCATCAAAGCGCCGCATCTCGAGAGGGAAAAGCAGATGGTGGCACCTTCGCCGAGGGGACTGAGTCCTGTTAGGGAAAACAGGGAAAGCTACAGGTGAGTTTCTTATCTAGTTTTATAGCGTTTGATTATTGATATACAGTGTACCTCTACCTATTATGAGTCAAAACTGATGATTATTGAATAAATTATATTTTTTGAAAAATTCAGTTATGAAGAATAATAACTGGCTTGCTTTGAATTCGGTTTTTTCCGTTTTTCTAGCTGCGTCAGTAGTCTTAGTCGAAGCAGCGTCACCACGACGCTAAGTTGCCCCCCACCAACCACCGCAGTGTCTTCTAGTCTAACAAGTAGTCTGAGCAAGCCGTGGAGCGGCAGCGCGCAGCCGGCACCACCCCCTACGCAAGTCAGCCCTGCTCCTCCCCGCCCTACGCCGCCTCTCCATTCGACGTTTCCCGCGAACCCGATGTTCGCGGCCCCCCTACCTCCTCCGGTGTCTAGAGCGAGCCCGATGACCGCCCCCGCCGCCGCACCCCCTCCCGCGAATCCCAACCCATTTTCGGCAGAGAGTCTGTTCCAGTCCAATAAGTATCCGACGAGTAAGTACACAATGAAGCTAACATTTTAAAAAAGTGAGGTTATGATGATTGCTGATTTTTTGGCATACAGTTTATATATTCTTCAATGTTACATATCGATGATGGGCTATCATTATAAACTGGACAAAGCATTGGTCCTAGTTATGTTCCTTGTAGAACTCATATTTTATTGTCAACCGTTATGCGCAGACCAGAAGTCTCTTTTTTCAAATGTTCAACATACATCAATTTATGAAACCGGAATTTAAAAAGACGAAGTCATTTAAAGAAAACATAAATTTACAAAACGTTTCAAGTTTGGCACACCAGGTTGGCATTTTTTTTAAACTTCACGATAAATGAAGCCTGTCTTAGGTGCATCTCTAATTTTATTATTCGCAGGCCAAAAGTTTCATTTCTTGTATGAAACTGAAAAAAAAAGATGAAGAGGTAATTTTTATAATGGAAAATATGAAAAATCCTTTTCTGAAAACAATGTTACTTATACTGTAGTATATAAGTTCACACCGATAACAGTTTTTATTCACTGGAAAACTCCATATTCATTTTCATAGCATAAAAACTCGAAAAATTAAGCTTTATACCAGAAGCCTAATTTTTTAGAGTTTTTGAAGAAAAATACACGTATCAAACTGAATATTAGAAAATGGAGGGTTCTTTTTTTATAAAAAAAAAGTTCATTTCCAGATTGTAATTTTATGTTGTTGAAAAAATTTTGTTGAATTTTCAAAATTATTATAGTAAGGTTCATACTGGTCCCATTTTTGTTCTCAAGGGAACTTCGATTTTATTGTAACTCTGATTCTCAAAAATGAATAACTTCACATTTATCTCATTGTCCTCAATTTTCTTGAGTAATGAATTTAGAATTTCTCAAACATCAAAGGAAAGGATTTTTTACAATTTTTTTTGTAATACCTTTTTTACATAAAAAAATATGATATAACAAATAGTTATATACAATATTAGGTAATTGGTTTCTTTTATTTTGTGCTTTTATCATCATTATGTCCCTTTGTTTTTTTTTTTGATAACTCATTTGACCTCATCATAAATATTGAATTATCTATTTTCATTCATAAATATTTTAAGATAGATTATCTGAGTGCAACAAAAAAAATTCAAATTATATTTTCAACCCTCATCATTGATATACATTTTTGAAAAATATTGACTCGACACCCCTGCTTACTTTTCAATTCTCTTTTGTTTGAAAAAATATATAATCCAGTATTCAGGATAAAAAGGGCCAAGATCTGAAATTGTGGCTTCCACAAGAAACAATTGTGGGTCTCACTTGCCTTCTATTTATATTTATACATTATTGATGTATCTTTAATATAATTTAATTTTACCTTCACAGAGATATTTTTGGATACTGGAAATATGTAATTGTAGTTTCAGAAAAAAATATAGTGAGAAATATCAAATCTTCAGTCGCTATAAAATAACTAGACCAAATAATTTCATTCCTCGATTAAATTTTTTTTTATTCTCTCATTCTTATCACATTTTTCATTTTCAGATCAAGCAGATATGCTCAGAAGGGAATTGGATAACAGGTTTTTAGCATCACAGGATCGTACGATGGGAGTAGCGCCACCCCCGTACTTGAGAACGGAAATGCATCAGCATCAACATCACCACACTCATGTACATCAACATACTACTTCATTACTTCCCCCTCCCGCAGCTTCTTCTTTATATCCTTCCCAACTGGTGAGTATGAAAGATATCGGTTAATTTTGTGGCAGGTACCTGTGTTTGTAGTAAAAGCTGTTTTAAGGAGAAAGCGATTTTCCAGTCAGCAGTCGATGTTAAAGGTTGACATCGCAATAGGCAGGAGTTGCCTGTTCCTCTACAATGACTGGATTTGAGTTTTCTTGTCACCCGATAGATGGTGTTCTTGTGAAAGAGATACCGTTTACTTAGTCTGTTTATTAAGTGCCATATTATCGAAAACCTGATCTCCTAAACCTAGAATTATGGTTGAATTATCATTCGATTTAAAATGACATCTATAGTTTTTGTGATATTTTTGAAGAAGGGCCAATAAAAATGGCCAAAGTTGGGAACCATTTCTGATATCTGAAATCTGAATAAAGATCCTTAAAGATCAAGAAATTTATAATTTTAATTTCTAGTTGGGAGTTAAGAGTGACAAATTATTAGCAATTTTTTTAATTGAGTGTACTTTTATTAGTTTCTTAATTTTTGCAAGTCATCATAGAAACTCAGATAAACTACAAATTGAAAACCTGCGATTCTTTTTTGCTTCATGGCGTTATTGTTGAAAGGCTTTTGGAAAGATCTCCCATTGAAAAAATTAAAAATTAGTGATCTTCCATTTTTTTTATCAACAATGGGCTTGTTTCATGATTTTTGCTTTACAGTTCATTTCAAATTGAAAAACGGTGCACTTTGTTTCAGCTCTCTAAATATCGTTTTTTCCCGTAATTGATTATTAAAAATCGCTGTAGTATCGAAGGATTACAAAATCTTCTGTAATATCCTTAAATATCGTTTTTATATGAGCGCGCGCCTATGGTGAAAGAACGAAATCGGCGGCGCACTTCGTTTCGAGGTCACCGAGAACTTTGTGAATTTATCAATGAAAGTAGTGGTAGTTGACTAAGTGATTGATTTTTACTAAGCTGCGACCATGAGGCAAGAACTCCTGATGCACTACGACATTTTTCGGATATCTGAAATAGTTTTTAAGACAATAGCAAAAAACAAAATCGCCTTTTTTACTTGTATTCAATTCTTTTTAACTCTTCCACTATTTTCCGGGCTTCTTCAAAAGTTTTTAGATGCCATTCGGAATCGAATGACAATTTGATTATAATTTTCTATTCTGGAGTTCAGGTTTTCAATAAAATGGACCTTGCGCCAGACCATTTGTTCAGGAATGTCATTGTTGTATATGCTTTATTTATTTCTAATCAACTAACGTGTCGAAAACATTATATTTGGAGACCAAATACTTTTTGTTGATCTATAACAAGAAAAATGAGAAATGAAACTTCCTATGTTTTTTACCACTTTTATTTGTAACTAATGTTACTGCAGTTTCGTCTTTAAAGTACATTTTCGAACTTTTACTTTAATGTTAGTTCAATCATCATTTTTCATGATGATTTCCTACCACGTAGTAACGGATACATCCATCAATTGATTTATAACAACTTTCTCTTTTCTAATGGACAGAAACGATACAATTCATGACTTTTAATTGACTCTAAGATTTAAAGCTTTACTAAAGAATTACAAGATTTGATAAGTGACTATATATGAAAAAAACAAATTTGAAATCTGTCTACTGTATACGAGTACTACAAATGGCTTTTTTGCAAACTTTCTTCACGAAATGTTTGTGATTTTTCTTTTCATTTTTTAACGGAGATATTTTTAATAACCTTGTATTGGAGAGCAAATTTACTAGAGAAATGAATTCCTGTAAAATTGCTAGCAATGTTTTCATGATTTAAAGTACTCTTTTTGTTTCTAATAGTCGATGTCTCCAATGGAACGTCTAGCAAGAAGAAGTCAAAGTAGTGTAAGTATTAGTAAATTATTCTCTTGGCAGTATTGGTACAAGTCTTTGTCTTCCAAAATATTCGTTATGTGAACTATTGACTTTATGAAATATCGAGGCATATTCCTTCGAATCAAAGTCAGTATGTGTACATTGCAGATTGCCAGCAATTTTGCAAGTGACCTACACTTCATCCAATGGTTAGATACATGTTTTTTTTTCAGTTTAAAGATATCCCGAAACTGGGTAGTGTGGAATCGTCCTTCTACAGACAGAATATAGGGCTTCCTGGTGCTTACCCCGGTTATGCTCCTGGACTTATACATCCAGGGCTGACGACAGGTCCCACACCATTCGCACCACCTAACCATTTGCCCACGTTCCAACCTAAGGTTAGTGTCTTATGGTATTTTCAAAACTATTGCATCTCACATCATTTTATTACGAATCAAATATGTCTATTGAGTACGAGGAGTTAGTTCAAATAGCCAGTGTAAGACTTTTCAAAAATGCCAAAAACAACTTGAAATCATTCGTGCTCTTATAAAAAATTGAATATGATGCCGTTCTGATTATGGTGAAAAAAATGACCTTTACGTGAAATTGGGATAGTTTATATTTAACTGGCCGCAAATTGATAAACTTTATCATATAGTAATGAGATGAAAAAAGGGAAAAAATTTAAATTTGAAAAAAACGTACAGCATCAATCAATGTATATAGTACAAAACTCCATTGATCAGTATTTAACAAGACACAGAATAAATATTCATTGAGATATGGAGCTACAGAAAGATATGACATAACAATACCTTAGTTTATTGATGATCTGTTGTATTGGTCTATATTTAAAGTGACCAGACGTCCCGTTTTGAACGGGACTGTCCCTTTATTCGAACATCTGTCCCGTTGTTCCCAAATAATGATCTGGGACACAAAATAGTCCCGTTTTCTAAAACCCCGCGAAAAATTAAAATATTGGTGCGTGTCAAGCACGAGCGCTGAGCAAAACCAAACCGCCTCGTCGAC
>WOGR01007963.1:0-12097 GCA_015342045.1 Leptinotarsa lineolata | reverse complement strand
GTCGGGAAAATATTCGTTTTCTAGCAGGCATTTACCAGACTCTATGGTGTGGGTAGTTGGAAGAGATGAATGTTCCGGGATTTTATTTCGAGTATAAAATAAAATAAAAGTGTAAAATATATACAGTGTGTAGAAGCCCAATGAAATGAATTAATTATTTTGTTTACTGTACATATTCGAAAGAAAACCCGGAACACGTCAAATTTGAATTATAATTTAACGTTCTTCAAGTAAAAATGCCACCCCTTCCTTCAATTTCCTTCGAATGACAGATACAACCCCCAATTTTTCAAATTGGAAGTATAGGTTTGTGATATATCGTTTTAAATGTCTCTTCATTCTCTATTTTTGCTTTCCAGTTTATTGCAACGATTAAAATAATATAAATTAATATCATGTGGTTACCAAAATTCGATAAAATACACTCAAAAACTAAAATGTAATGCAAAACGAAATGAAATGTAGAATACGGAAAAGAACTATGGACGACAACGGAGTAGATGTTCAAAATGCTTACCGCGAACGTCTTGGCAACATAATAATCTCATACAAAACTGTTATCTAACATTATTCAGAATATCAGGCGTGACCGACCTAATGGCAAGCGTTATTCATTCTTTCAATCCATCCGAATCTGAAGGTTGTTTTGTATCTATTCAATGATGAAAGATCAGGTGATCGCGCTGGCCATTCAATCGATCCTCGCCTCCCTATCTAGCGATTGGGAAATGTTGTATAGAGGTTTTCCCGGATATTGACTTGTTAATGTGGGGGTGCTCCATCCTGCTGAAACCATATTGTATTCACTGGAATTTGAGGGTTTCCTGGATCAGGATATGAATTTGCTAAACATAGAATGACATCATTTCAAAATAGTGCCAAATAATTTCGGCTATTCGAGATGCCCTGAATGAAAAGGGTACCAGTGATATGATTTCCTACAATCCCGGCCCGAAAATTAACCTTTTGAGGGTATTACGTGTGTTCTCCTCTCATCCAGTGGGGATTCATCGTTGACCAACAGCGGCAATTTTGCCGATTAGTATGACCGTTAAGAGAAAAAGTACACTCATCAGAAAACATATCGTCTTCTAATTAGATGATATTGTTACCCAACACGTCCGTCATTTGCTCACAAGAATAAGTTCTCCTTTCAAAATTGTCTTCCATGAGCTCCTGAGTAGGTATCATTCCATGGGGATGCATTTTATTTTCTTTTGATATGTTACTATCGATGTATGACTAACATTGAATGTAGTGGATGCCTGTCTACTCGATGTATGTGGGTTTTCCTCAAACTCAAGCATTACATCAAATTTGAGTTAATTACTCACTGCATCGACCGCTGCTTTTTTTATCCGCCCACGTCACCAAACTCGCGAAACTGCTTCTCTATTTTGCTTATTGTTTCTCGGGATATGGGCGGTAAATTAAGAAATTTCTCATTAAAAAGGCGAGATACCTTGTGTTGTGTTCGGGTTTTATCTCCGTAACCAATCATTTGAAAAACTGTTATTTTATGCATTTTCGTTAATCTAACCATCTGTCAGACTTGAAATTGATACTTTAATTGAAATACTGACAACTAATATTGTAATATACAAAACAATTTGACAAGGCGTTTCAAACTAATGTTGCCACGGAAATTATTTACAGTTTTTCAAAAGATACCATCTTAAAAGAACATTGATATGATTTTTGCTTACTTTCTCATTATCAATTTTGCAATAAGTTTTGAGTGTGTTTTATCGAATTTCGGTAACCACATGATTTCAATTTATTTTATCTCAATTGTTGCAATAAACTTGATAGTGATAACATTTTTGAATATAGAATGAAGATATCTTCTGAACGATATATGACAGGCCTATACTTCCCATTTAAAAAATTTGGGATTGTACTCGTCATTCGACGGGGGTTGAAGGTAGGGGTAGCATTTTTCCCTTGTAGTATGTCAAATTATATTTCAAATTTGACGTGTTTCGAAATGTTTTTTTTTAATATGTACAGGAACTCAAATAATAAATTTATTCCATTTGGCTTCTACACACTGTATGTTTGAAGTATATGATTTCAGAAATTGTACTCTATGAGAAAGTAGGCTTCCGAGGCAGAAATCATGATCACAAAAAATGATCCGCATTGGTAGGCCGTTTTATTTTACTACTTTGGTTCCGTCTGACGTGTCCGTTTCTGCCAAGTCTCCGGAAAACACTGCAGCCTAATGGGCTCATTGCACTTCAGGATCCGATTCCGAACCAAAAACTTTGTTTTTCCCACTGCTTGTTCAGGGTTTATATATAGAGTTGATGATTCGTGTCTGGCACACTCATCAGTTCTTTCGTTGCCTGCAATGCCTGAGTGTCCTGGCACCCAATATAGAGTCAATTTACCGTAAGATAGATTCACCACTTCTTCAGTTGCCTATAAACATGAATGAATTCCCTGTTGTCGATTCTCTACATTTCATTGACACGAATGATACATACAATGTTGCTTAACCAATTTTTTACACATTATTTTTCCTGTAGATGTTGTGAAAAATGTCTGGATGAAGAAATGGCAATTAAGGAAGTTACAGAACGAAATGAAGGGCTATAACAACTTCAGAAATTTCAAGTGTTTCAGTTCAGTTCAAAATGCCTGCCAAAATACATCTAGCTGTTCGGGGCCTTACTGCCTTGCGTTTTCGATAAGAGTGGTGCAGATTTTTTTCCAAAACAAGCAGGTTGTGTATTATAATGAAATCAATTTGAGCCAATTCTTTATGGCATCAGATGTGGCTACTGAGTGGTTTCTTGGACATAGAAGGAAGGTTGTAGAAATGCAATAGAAAATTTCTCATCTTCCCATGGGCTGCAGAAAACCAAATTTGTACATACCCGCATCCATAAAAAATTATTAAACACCAATTGACAACATATTCCCTAATATTGGATTGGATTTGATTGAAACAAAGTTATCTGTAGTGACCTCCCAGACCATTTCATGCAATCTGTAACCATGATGATCCAAAAGGAAAAAATTAAACCTGTCACGAAATTCCAAAACTTACAATCACGTTCGAGCCAAACTGACTGGCCTAGTAACTCATAAATTCACGAAATTAATCGATGAATGATGAGTTCATTTTTTTCAATTTCCACCTATATTTCAGATGTTATCTCAGATTGTTTGCTTCCGTGGCATCTATATCTGAAACACCAACTTCATGTTTTTCTTTCAAGAACACATTAGATGTTGAAGGAACTGAATCTCTGCTATCTCCATTGTAATATGTTAATGGTCGACAATTGACAATCGACTGACTGTCGCAAAGAATGTTGTGAAGTTCCTCGTGTGACAGATATGTTTTCTTCAACACTCTTTAACAAATCTTATCAATCTCTCCCACCAACCGTACCATCCTGCAGCCGTTGTAGGATTGAACTTCCATTGTATACGTTGTGCCAAACTATATGTTGAAATTTTCTCCCAGTCCAATCGTCTCTAAGCATTCTCAGTACCCACAAAATTTATTCCATTATCACTTTGAATAATGGAGGGCCTGCCTCGTCTCGAAATGAATCTTCTCAATGACTGTAGAAAACAATCTGTGGAAAGCGATGACAACAATTCGAAGTGAATCGTCTTATAAATAGTACAGGTGTATAAACAAATCCAAACTTCATCCCCTGATTTGATAAATAATAGAAAAAATAGATCATCTCCAGTTGGTTCGAAAACGAATGAATTACACATGCAGTGAAACAGAGGGAACAAGTTCAACGAGTCCATAGTTATAATACGAGGAATTGGGCTGATTTCCACATTTCCTATTGTGAAAATGTATCTTCGAAATCTCTGCAATATTTGAGTCTCAAGATTTTCAGTAAAGTGCCTAAAGAAATAGTTATTTTCTCCAGTATTTTTATTCTTATAACTCGCTTGAAAACATTTTTACTTTTTATACATTGGATAAATGTTTTATTCTCTAGATTATAAGTGACTATTCCTATATGTTTTATCATCTTTAGGAAAATAAATGTATTATTATATTATTGATTAAATGGAACTGGCTGATTCTTGATTGAAATCCATATTGAACTCATTGATACAATAATATAGTTTATTGTACGTTTTTCACTATGAAGGGTTTTACAAAAACCGCGACACGTGTTTCCTATACGATAGCTTCCTCATACGTTAATCATTTATCATCATGTATACGTTTGAATTGGCTTCAAAATGGAAGCCAGTCTTTCACATCACCTCCAAGCTTCTTGAATTCGATAGTTGGTAGCTTCAACGTAGGTTTGGAGTGAGAACAGTTTGATGTTTTGCTGTCATTGAATAGAAGTGGCGGATATTTGATGAAAATCCATATTTGAACTCATTATTACGATAATACACTTCATTGTATGATTTTCACAAAAACTTCGACACGTGTTTCGCTATACAATAGCTTAATCAAGAGTTTAAAACTAAGTTACTTCTGAATTACAAACTATTTTATACCTTACACATTCCTACTTTCTACCTAAATATACCTGAAAAGACATCTACCTGGAAATGAACAGATTCAACAACGGTAAATTATTCAATTGCTTTTGATCGTTCATGAGATATTCCAAAGTTTTGAATTTGTTCATTTCTATACTCTCAAACAGGTTGAGTTTTGAACCTTTCTTCTGGAAATGGAGGGGCTTGAATTCATGATGGAACCCATGTCCTTCTGTGATCAAATTAGTGGCATATTTGGAGTTGATTTTTCCATTCTGGAAACTATTTCTGTGTTCCTTTATGCGGGCTTTGAACATTATTTCAGTTTGACCTATATAAAACATCGGACATGACACACATCATAATTTATACACTACGGATTTTTCTGAAACTAAACTTCTATCTTTGTTGTTCTTAATGTGCATGCCTTAGTTGTTGTTGGTCTTGAAAGCAATATTCACACCTTTGTTGTGAAGAACATTTTAAATATTCGTAGTGGGTTGGCCTAGGTAGGTTAAGGTTCTATAACTTCCATCCTTCTCTCTCCAAATTAGGTAAACTTCCTTCAAAGCTTGGCTGTATAACTTTTTTTATAATAGAGAATGTATTAGACTGCTATCGTATTCATTGTTAACGGCTATTGATTTGTTTTATTATTGAAATTCGCATCTGACAGAGAAATATTTATCAGTCTGTGAATCATATTGTTGAATGCTGCAATGCTGCTACTTTGTGCTGATATGGGTGGGTGGACAAATTATGAATGATGATATCTGTATGTGCTGGTTTACGATAAATTTTCTGTTCGTTCCTGTGAAACATACTAGGATATCATCTACATATCTATACCAATACAAGAAACTTTTTACCAGTGGGTTACTGTGTATTTTTCGCTCCCGTTCATCCATAAACATTTCTGCCAGGATGGGACTAAGTGGGTTTCCCATTGCGAGACCTTTGCTAGATGAGTACAAAATTTTGTTGAATAGCCGTCAACAATGAATACTATAGCAGTCTAATACATACTCTTATCAAAAAAGTTAAACAGCCAAGTTTTGAAGGAAGTTTATTCAATTCGAATAGAGGAGGATGAAAATTACAGAACATTATTCTTTTGCACAATTAATCTTTTGCACAACAAAGGTGTAAATATTGCTTTCAAGACCAAAAACAACTTAGGCATCCACATTAAGAACAATAAAGATAGAAGTTTATTTTCAGAAAAATCGGGAGTGTATAAATTATCAAGTGGCTCATATCCGATGTTTTATATAGGGCAAACTGGAATAACGTTCAAAGCCCGCATAAAAAACACAAAAATAGTTTTCAGAATGGAAAAAAAAACTCCACATATACCACTCATTTGATCACAGAAGGACATGAGTTCAATCATGAATTCAAGCCCCTCCATTTCCAGAAGGAAGGTTTAAAACTTAACCTGTTTGAGAGTATAGAAATAAACAAATTCAAAAACTCTTATCTCATGAAATATGAAACGAAATTGAATAATTCACCATTATTGAATCTGTTCATTACCAGGTAGATGTTTTTCAGGTAAATTGTTTGAGGTAGATTTAGGTAGAAAGTAGGTAATATGTTAAAGTATAAAATAGTTTATAATCCAGAAGTAACTCAGTTTTAACGTTTGAGGACGCTATTGTATAGCGAAACACATGTGGAGGTTTTTGTAAAACCCTTTATAGGGTTTACAATGAACTATATTATTGTATTAATGAGATTAAATTTGGTGTTGGGTGAGCCTCTCTCTGACTTTGGATGATCCAAAATAGTACAAACTGAAAACCAGAAGAGACATATTATCATAATGTGCCTACCTTACTCCCCATGTCACCTAAGGCATCGGCAGCTCTGTCAGTCGGATCTTCCTTCGTGGAATGTACAAAAGAATGTACAATATGACCGCAAAACTCGACTCCAATTCCAGCACTCTGAAAAATTTTTGAGGGTTTCAATAGAGTAAAAGTATTCGTTCAGCTAATTGTGTTGTTAATTCTCAGTTGGAGGGTCGAATAGATCCACTCACTTTTGACCTAAACTAACCTACATTGATGTAACAATAGCAGTTGTTGTTATTCAGAAAATATTACTGAGATTCTCATTGAACCATCCGATTTTATTCACCATACAACCTTGATGAATTATCAATCGATACTTTTAATCAATACTTTATTTTCCTGAGATCATATAATGAATTAAACTCACATTAAAAATAACTGATATGTAGAAAGCACATTTATAACTATTGAAGATGGTACAAACTAGAGGTATAATTTTCCACAAGAAGTAGCATATTCAACTCGATTCATTAATATTGCTGGAATATTCTGCAAATTTTGATAAGTGAAGTCCGCCAAATATGCATTAATCTAGACCAAGTTATCCCAAATAACTATATATTTTGTAAAACTATCGATAGATCACAAGATTTTGTTTGCCAATGTCATGATACTCAGCAATCAATTGACTTTGCAGCTCTATATTATAATACGATAGAGTTTTTCACCATTTTCGAATTTGTTATTGTTGATAGACTTAACTAAGTGTGACACAACAAGCAATGCTGCACAGAAGTTCAGTATTGTTGCTTGTTGCTTGAAGTTCTCATTTTTGTTGTCTTATTTCTTGATTCACTATTCCAATTTAATGAATGATATAAACCCATTCTAATCTAGTTCACAAGTGAAAAATAGAGATCATGAACGACAAATACGTGCGGTGGTTCATTCTATCTGGAGTGATATCTAGAAAAATATGCTGAAACCGTTTTTTAGCAAAAAAAATTGCTAAACCTATAAACAAATTAGAATATAAAATAGCTATTTATGATATGAGTGTCAAAATTAACGTTTTATTTTGTGAGCGAAAAAGTTTGTGAAACAAGCGTAGCGAGTTGAGCAATTTCACGAACAAAATTGAACTTACTATTAACAGAAATATCATATAAAGTTTTTTGTACAACTATCCTGTTTTCATAATAAAATAGATAAATTTAATATTACTATAATAACACATTTTGACACAAGTAGCCGTGTCAGGTGACGCCGAATCACCTGGTTACCAACAAACAGTATTGTTTACAGCTCACGCGTTGTATTTAAAGACGCATTCAAAGTTCTTGCTGGTGTTTAATGTCTTGCATAATGAAGAACAATAATGAGGAATTATGTATCCCTGACGATATTAAAGAGGCTGCAAAAAGAGCTTCAATTGAATTGTTACAAAAAATTGACTCAGCAGTACGACCTCGCATATTCTAATTTTCTTAGCTGGTGTAGACTTAAAAACGTCGAAGGATGTTTCCGCGAAACCGTCTTCTTAGCCTATCTAGAAGTGAAATCAAACATATAGAACTCGTCAACTTTGTGGACCAAGTTTTCAATGATAAAGTTGGGTGCGCTCGTTAAAAATGATGTTAATACAAGCAAATATTTCAAAGTAATAGCATTTCATAGCGGATAAATGAGGTTATAGACCCAAAAAATCAAAAACTGTTACGTTTGAATAAGTCCAGAGGTTTATAAATGACGCGCCAAATGAAAAATATTTAATGATAAAACTTTCTACTATTTTCGGAATATATTGAGCCTGCCGGCGTGAAGAGCTGTGTCATTTAATAATAGAAGACATTAAATTGATGGATAAATCATTGATTGTTCAAATTCCAAAAACAAAAATGAAAATAGATCATTCTATTCGCATTGTTGGAAAAAAACATTGACTATTTCAATAAATACGTTGCATAACGCCCTTCTGTTATCAATCATCAACATTTTTTTTAAAAATACTCAAATTATAAATGCAGTGCCAACCCAGTTGGTATAAACTCCTTTGGGAAAATTGCCTCTACTATTGCTGAGTTTCTAAACCTCCCGGAACCAAAGGAATATACAGGTCATTGTTTCAGAATGTCTTCTTTTTCTTTGCTGGCAGAATCAGGAGCAAATTTAACTGATATTAAGAAGCACGGAGGATGGAAATCTACAACAGTAGCTGAGGGTTACATGGATCAATTTATTTCTTTTAAAAAGACTATTTCTGAAAGAATAATGCCAACAGTATCGTCCTGTTCACTTCAAGAATTAAATATTAATGCCCATGAAATTGTCGACTCAGCTAATTTAAATATATTACAAGGCTCTTCAACATCGCAAGGTATCAATATCAGTATTTGTTCTAATTGTAATTTGCATATAATTGTTCATAAATCATAATGTTATAATAATAACATTATGATTTATGAACATAATAACATTATAATAAAAATAATGTTATCAATGTATATAATATATTTGTAACAGAATTTATATGTTTTGTTCATTGCTATTTGGTGGAAAAAAATCGTGTTAAAAATATTTTAAACATCATCTTTTAATAATCTTGACAACCATTGAAAACATCACTTTTAATAACAGTTGTACAAAAAAGGTATTGAGGTTTTTGCAAATATTTCAAAAACTCTAAAGAATTATGAAATTGATTGGAACTACAAATTGTGAATCAGTTTCGAAAATAGTGTAAGGTTGAAATAATTATGTTCAGTATACTTAAGTATGATCGATAAATTATTAGATGTTAGTTGGATCAGCGGAGCCCATTAAGAAAAGATGTGGTGTGATTGATTTACTCTTCAATACTACTTTTTTTCGAAAATATCAATCCAATTGTGACGATGATGGATATATTGTGACTATACTCACCATGACTAGGTTCACAAGAGAAATAGCATTCAGTGATATATTCCACGCCCACATCAGACCCATCATATGAGCAACTATCATAATCACAGTGACAGTAACAGTCGCAGAAGAAAAAGTGTAAAATCCAGTGAATATCATGTGAGTTATAAAAACCCCAATAACTGCAAATGCCAAGGACATGAGCGTATCGGCCCAAATCGTTAGGTATTGTTCGTAGTATACGTAAAACACCCTGTGGAATAGCAAAACGTTGTTGCAATCGTATATAAATAATAAAGAAAAATAGTCTGTATTATTGATGACTTGTTTATTTTATGGAAATTCATGATCACTTCAATAATATGAATAAAAACACTTTTTTTGTCTTATTTTTACTGCGTTTATTCATTCTCACTACCGGTTTAGCCCATTATCAAATAAAACCAACTAACTTTTTGGAGTGTGCACTCGAATTATATAAGGTTGCAGGTAGTCTGGGAGGCTAGGGATTGATTGAATAGGGGTACCAACTATGAAATTATAGAGATTACCGGGGTTGCCAAATTCATAAATTCAAGAGTGGAGACCTACATAGATCGAGTTGCTCGTTTAGGGGTATATAATTCGGGTTTTTATTGATATATTAATTTCCATGGCTTCCAACAAATTCATTTTTTTCCCTTTATTACATGTGTGTAGAATTTTGAGGTTATCTTTACTTATCTTGTGTATTGTTTCTTGAAGATGTTTATACATTGTAGATTTTTTTGTCCAAACAGACGTGTTCACGAAGCCTTTTGTGAATGTCCTGCAGTTTATACAGGCCAAACCGATAGAAATTTTGAAGTAAGGCTTCGTGAACACGTCTGTTTGGATAAAAAATCTACAATGTATAAACATCTTCAAGAAATAATACACCAGATAATTAAAGATAACCTCAAAATTCTACACACATGAAAATGAATTTGTTGGAAGCCATGGAAATTAATAAATCAATAAAAAACCCGGAATAAATACCCCTAAACGAGCAACTTGATCTATATAGGTCTCCACTCTTGAATTTATGAATTTGGCAACCCCGGTATAATTTCATAGTTGGTACCTCTATTCAATCAGTACCTAGCCTCCCAGACTACCTGCAACCCTATATAATTCGTGTGCACACTCCACAAAGTGAATTAGTTAGTTTTACTTGATAATGGGCTAAACCCCGAAACCGATCGTGAGAATAAATAAACGTAGTGGAAATTCGACAAAAAAGTGTTTCCATTTGAATTATTGAAATATTGAAGAATAGTTATGAGAAGAATTGGAATATACAGCATATTTGTCGTACGCCTCTACGACATAACCTTTATTCGTCTGAAACATGGAATGTATTCGTGTAGGATAAAACGTAAAAACGTAAATTGCATTGTCCCCCATCCCCTCCTAACTTTCGGAAGGGGTTGTAAAAATAAATCATTTTCAGTATTTCTTGACGGAGCTCTGGAGTTCTACACAGTCGTCCGGTGAATCAATTTTCTCGTGAACTTCCAAATCATCTGCGAAACTCAGATAGTGTGCATTAGGAAAGCAGTACTGAATATCGTCTATAAAAACAGTGAACAGCGATGGTTCCAGATGGGATCCTTGGGAAACATCGGATGGTACTAAACTTCCAGAATATTTAAAGCCATTAACTCGAGTTATCTGTATCCGATTAGCGAGATAACTTCGTATGCAAAATAAGGGGTTGCCGCAAATTCTCATATGTTCAAGTTTTTGTTATAAACGAGTTTGGTTGACTTTATCAAACGCCTTGGAAAAATCTGTGTGAATGGAATGAACTTGGCCATCTATGTTTGAGATGTAGGTGGTCTGTTTCTTCGATACATTAACAAATTGATCCAAATCCTCATTACTGATATTTTCGCTATGTAGTACAAAATCAGGGGTAGAAGAATAAAACAACTGTGTGTCATCAGCATACAGATGATATTTGAGTTTTTTCAAACAGGTTGTCAAATGGGAGGTGTAAATTAAATAGAGGATAGGTCCAAGTTTGGCATTCTATTTTTATTGCAATGTTTTTTTAGGTACTATGACCTACCATAAATGTATTCGTACGTAAAATGGTTATATAAAACTCTATCTATCGGTTGTTAATGTGCTAGCGTCGTCATTTACATCTTCTCAATCTTCTGTGAAAAGCTTGTACCACTTGTGAACATTTTTCTAACTCATTATCAGAATAACGTCCTGTGTAGATCTGCTTTCTCTGAAGCCATATTGACGATTAAACATTGATTTTTTTTATGAAAATATGATCTTTTGATGATAATATTTTCAATTATCTTCAATAAGTTGAAGATAAGTGTGATGTGCCTGTTAATAAGCGACAGATGATTTATTCGTTAAAATCAACAATTAAATGTTATATGAGCAGATATTGAGTATAGGCAAAAATTGAAACGTTATTATCAGATAAATAATAATAAAAATGATAAATCGACTTCATTCAATATGTCAAGCTAGCCCCGACTAGACTAGACCAATACAATTAAAAAGAACTTTTCATAAGCGCATTCACATTAGTGAATAATTATGTTTGCACATGCATTTATTTCATTATGACCATTATTGTATAGGTTTTAGTTTATTATTATCAAGGTATTATCACACACAAGCTCCAAGCTTCAGTGACTTATCGTGTTTATTTCATATTCTATTTCTATCTATTGTTCTAATACACTCATACATATACTCAAACTTATACTCACACTCACACTCATACTCATACCCAAACTCATACCCAAACTCATACTCATACTCATACTTATACTCATACTCATACTCATACTCATACTGATACTCATACTCATACTCATACTCATACTCATACTCATACTCATACTCATACTCATACTCATACTCAT
>WOGR01007962.1:0-12097 GCA_015342045.1 Leptinotarsa lineolata | reverse complement strand
GTGTGTTCCTCTCTCATTCAGTGAGGATTTTCCGTTGACCAGTAGCGGCAATTTTGCCGATTAGCATGACCGTTAAGAGAAAACGTACGCTCGTCAGAAAAATCAGCGTCTTCTGATTGGATGATATTGTTATCCAACACGTCTATTATTTGGTCACGAAAATTAATTCTTTTATCAAAATCGTCTTCCTTGAGCTCCTGAGTAGGTGTCTTTCCATGGGGGTGTTTACTATTGATGTAGTGGATGCCTGTCTACTCGATGTTTTCCTCAAACACAAGCACCACATATAATTTGAGTTCATCACTCGTTGCATTGACAGCTTATTTTTTTGTCTGCCCCACATGACCAAACTCGTGAAACTGCTTCTCTATTTCCTCATTGTTCCTTGAGATATGGGCCGTAAATTAGGAAATTTCTCATGAAATAGGCGAGCTAATTTCTGTTTTGTTCGGATTTTATCTCAGTAACCAATCATTTGTAAAACTGTTGATTTATGCATTTCCGTTATCCTAACCATTTATCAGACTTGAAGTTAACGAACTTTGAACCTAAATTGAAATACTGACAACTAATGTTGTAACAAACGAAATAATTCAACAAAGCGTTTCGAACTACTGTTGCCACGAAAATTATTCATAGTTTTTTTGAAGGATACCATCTAAAAAGGACATTGCTATGGTTTTTGCTTACTTTCTCAGCATCAATACCTACGTGAAATAAGTTTTGAGTATATTGCAATAAGTTTAGAGTATATTTCATCAGATTTCGGTAACTACATGATTTTAATTTATTGTTGCAATAAACTTGAAGGCGATGACATTCTCTAATGGCCCATACTTCCCATTTGACAAATTGGTTGTTATACCTGTCAGTCGACGGAGGTTGAAGGTAGGGGTAGCATTTTCCTGTTGAAGTATGTCAAATTATAATTCAAATTTGACGTGTTCCTAGATTTTTTCGAAATATGTACAGTAACCGAAATAATGAATATTCTGTTCGGAAATTTCTGATTGGTAACAAATTTCTGATTCCCATGTTTAAAGACGTTTGTATTAATACTGAACGATGATCAATAATATACGTTCAATTCCAAGTGGAATATAGGCCTTGTAGTACATAACAATTATATAGTATAAACATGTTGGTACTAAATTCAGGTGCGGTAGAATTTATGGCGGATATATATATCCATATTCCTAGAATATTCAAATACGGTTGTTAATGGCCCATATCCAATCGATATTTATGACATCAATAGAATGGAACCCAACAATTCTCGATATGTCATTCAAACAGTCGTTCTATCGATTGAAAGAAATTATTATTACATATACGGTAGGACAGAATATCCCTTGAAAAATCACTATCATGCATTCTGTAGCTCATACTAGTTATTACTTTCATTGTTAACTTATGTATAGAAACTGAATATCATCGCAATAATTAGGAGAAATCGCTATTACTTTCTATAAATAGAATATCCCATCAGAAACATTTTATGACTTGAGATCTTTCAATATATTCCTGTCATTGTGAATACAGTTTATGAACAGAATATGACTGTCTAATAAATAAGGCGAATGTTCCAAATTTCGCGGGCTACATACATTTGATTAGAGATTTTCTCATTTATTTACGTCGATTCACTCATCTAAAACATATTTTCATAAATTAAGCTGTTCAGCTTGATTAATTTGTTGGTGGCAATTTTCTGCTATCGAAAATAATTATCAGTGAATTTGCATCGAAATTCGTGTAAAAAATGAAATTGGTTGCTCAAAAATACTAGAAATGTTGAAAGTGGCATACGATGAATGTACTCTTAGTCAGAAAAATGTGTCCAAGTGGTACAAGCTTTTCACATAAGGTCGAAACATGTGAATGATGACGCTTGCACTGAACACCCCAGCACATCAACAACCAATGAAAGTTTTAAATTGTTATGGAGAATCATCATCACTAATAAAGAAGTTGTTGAGGATGTCGACATTTATCAGTTGGCTCATGCCATGCAATTTTTCGTAAAATTTGGGCATGAAACGTGTGGCAGTGAAGTTTGCTCCGTAATTGCTGAATTTTGAGCAAAAAAATGTCGCTTGAGTATCGCTCAGGAATTGTTGAATGGCGTAAACAACTATACATATTTGCTTATAGGAGTCATTACTGGTGACAAATCATAGATATATGGTTATGACATCATAACCAAAGTACAATCGTTCCAATTGAAAAGCCCAGGACAGTCAAGACCTCCAAAAACGCACTCCAAATTGGATCAAATGTCAAGGTTTTGGTCACACTTTTCTTCGAATAACATGGTGTAGTGCATCAGGAATTTTTGCCACATGGTTGTGCGGTCAATAAAAAGTATTATCTTGAACTTATGCGCCCTTTGCCGGGAGCAAAACGAATAAATCGTCCCAACCAGCAAAATTGTTTTATAATTTCATGGTGCTGCAACAATTTCATTCTGTTGGTATTTTATATTCACTTCCAAAATGGTAATTGAGTATATTAGACAAGCCGTGAACACAATACAGTTGTAGGCAATAAAATTGTTTCATACATTCGTTATAGAAACATTTATAGAATGAAATCAGAAAACCGTTATGAAATAGTCAGGAAATTATCACAGGAACGTTTTTACAACTAATTTACGAAACATATTCTCCTATAAATTTAAATTGTTCTGTAGCAGTTTTCTAGCACTTTTCTGCAAGGTTTGTATGATCCTCATGAAACTATTCCAAGCTTATTTCATAACTGCTTTATGTAGCTTTGATGAAATCATTTTATTGGAATGCTTTCAAATACAATTTTGTTTTTGTTACCATATTGTCAATAATAATTTTCCAACTATTTTATAGTATGATATATTTACTACAATAACAAATCAATGAGATTACTCTTATAAAATCAAATCGCTTTCGAGAATATATATTTGCTGCCGCCAAGAATAAAATGCAGCATTTAGGAAAAACCTGCGTACATTGATTTCAGAGGTCGTGAAATGAAGTATAATTTGTCAGTTTCGTTTGACTAATTTCCCAATAACTATATACCTAATAATATTATGTGATATTGGTCATTGGAAAAAAATCATTCAGACGAAGACCCACGTACCCTAACTTCAAAATTGGATTCGATTGCCTTTCAATTTAGAAATTTGCGGCATGCACTCAATATTTATCAACTGATACAGCTCGACTATGTACAAGTGGAGAGAAGGCTACGATACGGTGTGATATTTTGGGGTTTCTCTACCCTAGCAAAAGATATCTTCGTGGCACGAAAAACAATTTTACGATCACTGACGGCGCTTTCACAGATTGATTCATACAAAGATATATTCAAGAAGATATTAACATTACCATGTCTAGTCATATCAGAGTTGAGTATGTTAGTATTTGACAATAATGATGAAATATATGTGAGGAACAAACAAAATCATAGTTCCAATACAAGACACAAGAATAATTATTCAATTTCATTTGAAAAATTCAAAATCACTCACAAATCTCCCAGTCGTATGGCTTCTAGAATATACAATGCTCTTCCTTCAAATGGGAAAAATTTCTTGACAAAACAGTCATTCAAACAAAATTTGAAATCCTTTTTGACAGAACAGTGTTTTTATGAACTGGATGAATATTTGTCGTGGCAAATTGTGGTGAAATTATTTTTTTTTAGAATTACTGTATTTTAAATGTGAACAATTGACTTTTTCCATATGATTTTTAACTGTCTTGAGGAAATAAATGATTATTATCATTATCATTACTTCAATTTGTTACTTGCTGAAAACAGGAAAAAATTAATAATGAATAAAATCCGTCGTTTCAACTGGAGCAACATGTGTACCGTGCATTTATTTATTATCCCCCTTCCCTTTTATTTTTTAACGGATCATCTCAAAAAGTTGAAATTTGGGATAATGAAGTTAATGCATGAATACTTCATTTTGGTGACAGGATGGTGACTGGGCGCCATCTGGAAAACAAATCAAATGGAAAGAAGGGCTTGAGACACATCTGTTTGAAGCTCCTGACATATTCTTCACAACCCTAGAATATAATGTAAATATCTTCAACTACTACAAAATGGCAAAACTTTATATAATTGCTTGAATACGTTGACATTTAACTACATAATATGAGGTTATAAGCTTGACTTTAGTTCAGAAGATGCTCGAAATGGTTGCCTGTAACTTCTTGACATATGAACAGCCTATCCGATATTTCACGCCAAACATTTTCGAACACAGTAACGTCAATATATCTACTAATATTTATTATTCTCTGCCGTATATTGGAGCAGGTTCAGTTTCGTACACCTACTGCTTCAAATAGCCCCATAAAGAAAGTAAACAGGTGTCAAATCTGACGAGCGGGCTGGCCATTCTGTAGGACCTCGACGGCCAATCCAACGACCGGGAAAAGTAGTATCCAAATAGTTCCTTACTTGTCTGGAGTAATATGATGGTACTCCATCTTGTTGGTATACAATATCCATATTGAATTCATTAGGATTCGCTTCGACGATTTCAGTGATGAAAGGGTCAACAGTAGTTTCCAGCATATTCAGATACAGTTTCCCTGTTGAGTTTCGATCAATAAATAGAGGTCATACAATATGGTACCCTCATATTCCTGCTCGTTATTTTTTTCTGGATATTGGGTATGTGTTTCCCGGAAAACATGAGGGTTGGTGTCACTACATCAACGGCAATTTTGTCTGTGAACATTGCCGTTTAGAAAATAATATAAACATTCCTCCCTGAAACAAATATTACGTTATATTTTATAACGCTCGCTTAGAGCTACTCAAAAACTCCTATGAAATTGTTTTTAAATATTTTATAAGTAGAAAAGAGTGTTGGAAAAACTCGATAGTAAATGCCGAAATGTTTATGAAACGGTTCTGTAGTATTTGTAAAAAGTCTAAAAAAATAATAATAAAAACTATAATGTTTTATAAAACGGTGCCATTTTCCTACTTATAGCTGATTTATAGACACATTGAAAACATTTCTGAAAGGAATGCAGTTTTATAATTTGTTTCTCCGAAACTATCATGAAATATAAAATTGCTAGTTGGGACCCGGTATTGTGAAAAAACAGTAATGGCTTTTACATCACGATAATGCACCTGCT
The DNA here is from genome assembly GCA_015342045.1 of Leptinotarsa lineolata. NCBI lineage: Eukaryota > Metazoa > Arthropoda > Insecta > Coleoptera > Chrysomelidae > Leptinotarsa > Leptinotarsa lineolata. The sequence continues at coordinate 6,947 of WOGR01007962.1, read as the reverse complement.
CAGTAGTTATTGCTTGTTTATGATTTTTCAACCAAAAACCAAACAGTAATCATGTCTCAGCCACCGTATTCAGCAGATTTGCTCCCTGCAACTCGCAGTCTGTCTTCAAACAAAATTATGATACCATAAAAAATACTTTTTTTGATATTGCCAATGATACTTGTTACTGCGAATTCAAGAAGAAAGTTAAAAATCTATCAAATGTTCTCCCAGTTTCTGAACAAAGCGTGTTTTTATCAATAATAACGTTTTATTAGAACTAAACGTTCTGTGATGCACTGTTTTGGAACCTCTAGTGCAGTAATGAATCTTACTGAAGTTTTATCCCAACACCCAACCATTATTTTTAAGACCTCAACACGTGTTTCGATCACCAAGTGATCATCTTCAAGAGGAAGATTTAACTAACATTCAGATACAAATATTGTCCTATTCATAACATAAATACCTGCCTATATCACTTACATACGTAACAGTGTTGCCAATCTTCTGATAACTAAAATATTATTTCAACAGGTTATATAGTAAACTATTTGGAATTGGCCCACTATCGTTATTCATGATATTGTTATGTTTACCCATTTCTGAGTTCTCATAGGAATCTAGATGCCTGTTCTGTTCTTCCAAGCACACCTTTATGCTAAGTGTTCTTTATATCTTATTTTAATAGATTTTCTAGTCTGTCCATTATATTTTGCATCGCAGTCTTTACATTTGATTTAGTCAATTCCAGACTTTTCCGAAATATATGGGCAGACTAGAAGATCTATCAAAATAAGATATAAAGAACACTTAGCACACCTCAAAGATGAATGAACAGCAAAATCAGCTGTCGCTAATTATATGTTGCAATAAAACCATTCCATAGACTCTAGTTCACTGAGATTAGTTAGGCAAGACAACAACAACAGGCATCTAGATGCCTATGAGAGCTCAGAAATAAGTAAACATAACAATTTCATTAATAACGATAGTAGGCCGATTACAAATAGCTTTCTATATAACCTGTTAAAATAATATTTTAGTTATCAGAAGATTGGCAACACTGTTACGCAAATAGGTAGGTATCTAAATTATTAGTAGGACAACATTTTTATCTGAAGGTTACTTGGTGAAGTTGATCACTTGGTGATCGAAACAGGTGTCGAGGTGTTAAACATAACGGTTTAGTGTAGGGATAAAACTCCAGTAAGATTCAGAACTAAACGTAATACAAGTACATGATGCACCCCAAGATTCTCTATTTGCACTCCTCTTATTCATCATCTACATCTCTGATCACTCTGGGTACTGAAAAACTTCAAAATTCATACTTATGAATACACATTTATGAATTTTTATCTGTTGATCATCTTTTGAATAGTGTGGAGGATGAACTTTTGAATAGTCATCGGTTGAACATTAATCGAAATAAATCATCAACCATACTTTCTGGTGAAAAGGGGAGCCAGAAAAGGAGAACAGATAAAATGCCGATATTGATCAATAATCACAAATTAAAAAACTGGGAGAAAATAAAACGCCTCTGGTTGAAAAGAGATTAAGATTTGAGGTTCATCAGTCATATTAGTTCTCTAATTCCTAGAGTATATAGTTTACTAGAGCACATGTTCCCTCACAAACATTATCTTACTGAACATCTGGAGGTCCAACTCTGTGATAAAATGATATTGTCCATTCTCAGTTCATTTTCACTAGAAGTCAAATTTATCTTTCCCTTTTATCAATCATATTTTGTTCTTAAGTACTCGATATATTTGTGTAGTTGAAAAATTGAACCAATTTGAATACGATGCAAACTAGATCTCGAGGTGTCGTGAAATTTTCAGCAAATAAAAAAAGATCATCACTTAAGACTGCATTTTTACTCACAGAAGTTCATCAAGTTAAACAGTAGTGGAAAATGGTGTTTTGTGAATTCTAAGTTATTTCTTAGTCGTAACTTGGAATCCACATACATCCATTACACACTATTTATATGACCAGATAAACATAAAACTTTCAACTGCTTACTGAAAGAAAAACAAAAAATTTATATTGATATTGATATATTATTGAACAAATATACTAAGCAATCACTCTCGATACATTCGAATCATTGCCCTGGAGATTCACGTCTATGATAAAACGCAACTAGACAAGAATTACAGTCTGCTGTATTGAACACGAATTTCAAAGTTTAAGAAAAAGTCATCTTTCCACCAGTAATTTTGTAATCATAATAACCAAATCAGCAGAGTGGCCTGCGTATAGTCGATGGGGGTTAAAAGCGTGAATCTTATTATTTCATCAATTTTTCCACCACATTCTTCACTAGGTTTGTCTTACCGGAATGAACTTGCTGAAGAGACCTATCATTCAAATTCCTGATGATACATTCGGAAGACGGAATCATTCATCAGTGACCTTCTTCCAAGCCTTGGAGAATTATGTGATTTGAATATACATGAAGATGAAAGAATGATAACATTCTGCAATTATATGGCAGATAATTCACTCATGTTGGGGTGAAATTCAATTTTCACAGAAGGGTACGGATTCTGTGGAGCTGAAATAACAGTTGATGATATTATTCTATCTGTTTTCTCCTTTTGGATCATGTTTATTCAACAAAAAACGAAAATAGTTGAAGCACGTCTTGCCTATTAAGCGAAACGCGCTTATTTTTTTCTGGTTTGAGAAACGTGATTTCAATAGATTGATTTTATTCAAAAACAAGTACTGTTGCTAAACACCGGAACTACATTACTTTTTTTGACGCGCGTTTCACCAACCAAGTTGGTATCTTCAGGAGATGAAGTTGAGTGACTCATTTCATGCCAGAGGTTCCAATTCTACAATCGCGTAAGGTGAAATCTACTCGAAATACTGCGTTATGCAGATGGATAAAGGCGAGGTTTTTATTTTCCATATGTTAATAAAACGTCATTGTTCTCAATAACTCCTTTTTGGTAGGTATACTAATATTCAGATGATCAACGCGCTATTCTGAAGAATGTTTAAACATTCATCCAGAGTGTTTTTCTTGCTTCATCTTCATACAAAACAAATGTGTGAATCTTCCAAAGAAAGGAAGGAAGTAATCATTTGAGAAAAATTAACTCTTGACAAAGATGTGCAGGTCATGCGAATGAGTAACTTCCAGACACAAGCTGGAAGAAAAAGCTACCCCGAAATTTTTTTCATATAAACATCGAAATAAACGAAAGAAAATTACTTTCAATACAATTACTTCTATATCAACATTGAATTATACAAAACACATTTCCATATTTAGTTTCCACTCCAAATATTCATTACGGAATTGAATCAGAAATCATCCACAGGATTGCTACACAAAATAATTCATGAAAGAGGTCAATTTCCACTTATATGGAACATTATCATCGTTAATGGCGAACATTCGATGTTTCGGAATATGACACCTGCTTTTTTGCCTCTTCAGCACCTATCTAGATAACATTTAAAGATGGAGCACTCAATTCAGTCAGACTTTATGCCACTAATGAATTAAATCTACTCATGTCATCGATGGGGATATATAATGACATTCATTCGATTTGATCCCAGTCGTAGGAATCTTGCTCAAATTGGAAGGGGTATATTTTTGATCAATTTATCATCGGGAAAGAAAGAAAGGTTTTCGTTTCTTTTTTTTCCATCTTTACACAGAAAATGGGAGAATCTTCTGAATAAAGAAAAAGCAATCAATTCGAAAAAAAATTCTCTACAAAGATGTATAGATCTTGAAAATAAGTAACTTTCAGACCTAAGCTGGTAGGAAAAGTTCTTCCGAAACATCTTTTTTCATATCAACATTGAATTATCCAGATTGATGCATAAAAGGCAGGAAAGCAAGAGACTAATTTCGAAATATCGTATGTCAGCCATTGAGGATGACAGTATTCCATGTAAGTGAAATTTCACCTTCCTGTTAATTTCAGTTACAAGAAACTCTGTCATTTTTAATGGCGGATATCGATGTTTCGAAAAAGAACACTTACATTTTCGCTTATTCAGCACCAATACGATCAACATTACAATATGAAGCACTCAATTTATTCATAACATCACGACTTTCTGTCACGAATGAGTTGAATTTACTTATGTAATCGGTGACAGTACGTAATGTTATAGATGAATTATGTGCTTCATCTTATAAAATTTTTTAGATTGGTGTTGAAAAAGCAATAAGGCAAGTGTCGTATTCTGGAACATCGATGTCCGCTATTGAGGATGACAGTGTTCCATGTAAGTGAAATATATCTCTTTCATATACTTTGTGTAGAAATCTTGATATTTGATTCAATTCACCAGTAAATGTTACTTTTATTGTCCAAACAGGTACTAGACCCAACAACAGGACGCAGTATATAATTTTGGTATGAAAGTGTTAAACATAGGTAATACATTCATGGAATATTTAAAAAAAATAGATTAGTTATAGTAGATTTTTTTGTGATGAAGCTATATATCCTGTGTGGGAAATATTATATTTTATACTTACAGATATTCTATTCTAGAGATATTCTATTGTAGATACATATATCAAAACTATTCGCAAAGTTACACAGCAAGGTGATTAGTCAAAACTTTTTCATGTCATTCATCTCATCATTTCAAAAATGGGAATGTTTTATTTTCCAAACTTGTGGAAAGGTATTTGTTTTAAACGCAAAATTAAAGATGATTTGGAATGGTTTGGCTAGGATATGAGGACAATCTTTGACTAAGAAGCTTAGGATTCTATCGTAGTCACGGGTAAATTTATCTTATAATTTCAAAGCGTCGGCGTGAGCTACCAATTTGAAAAACTTCTCGTAAAATAGTCGATGTATCAAGATATAGGATTGGTAATTAATTAATAGAAAGGTAACATTGGAACCACACCAAACAGTGACAAAGTGTATGTGAGATATCATTCGTTTTTTATTCGTTTGAAATACTCATTGATGCCATTTTGTGTGGAATATAACATAGTTCAAATGCACGCCACGACTCCTCTGGGTGATGGAGCGCATCCAATTCATGACCACTTTTGTGATCGAAATACTTCAGATGATCAACGCACCATTCTGAAGAATTTTTCAATATTCTTTTAGATTATTTTTCTTGCTTATCAATTTTGTATACACCACATCAAATTGAAGTTAAGTTTGGCCAAATGAATTTTTAAATGAGTGGAGTCAATACATTATTTCATTTGTGAATATTTTCAGTAACAAAATTCAAAATCCAGTATTTAACGGTTCCTAAAATAGACGAATACCTATTGAGTATTATATCAACTCGAACCGTTAATGAACAGAAACACGAAAGTGTAGGCCTGATAATATGGTATAGATTTACTAATGCTCAGTTTCTAAAGAGTCACGCTGGTGTTTCAGCGAAATCTGGCCTACGATCAATAAAAACCCATATTTATCATTACAGCAATAATAGTAGTGCCATGTTTCAAATGAAGCAAGATAAGCACGACTCAGTTGTGCTTTTCACTGAGATGATTAGTTGATTATAATGAATATACACGTTCAAAAACCATTATGAAACAACAGTTGTTTTATGTTTGATCCTAAATATTCATTGAGATCAGTAAATATGGTTTCGTTGAACGGTCATGCCTATGAAATATTCTGTATGTTACTGAATGACGTTTGACAATATCTCCAGACCTGGGGAAAGCTTTTTTTCTAACACCGTTAGATTTTCTCTCATCATCAGCTCGTTGGAAGGCATTGGCATTCGCGGTCTTCAAAGTGATATTATAAGTTATTATATATTATATGTATATAATATGCAGATGCTTTAATTGACTTAAATGTGCATAAAGTGAACATATAAACCAATTTTCGTGAAAAAAGTGATCTAAAATAGACAGTTTTTTTTCTTTCTTTTTTGTTTCCTGGATAGAAACCGTTTGCTGATAAGCTATATTTAGTACGGGTGTATAATGCAAACTCAGGAAAATTTAACATTATTGCAACAGTTGACCAAAGATATTGCTAAAATTAAGCGAAAAAATATTCACATTGCCCAACAGGGCAGCGATCTGCGAGATGAATTAAGAAACTTCAAGGTTGTGGTCGAATCGCAGTTCGAAAACATAAACACTACCGTTGATGAACTGAAAAAAAAGTGCAAGGCCTTTGAAAGAAGAACCAAAGCTATAGAACGTAGAGCAAAAAGATTCAACCTTATTATCTACGGACTGGATGAGGATAATAGTGAGAATATATACCTTAAGGTTCAGGAAATCTTTCGTCAAAACCTAAATATCACTTCACAGGATAGAGACATGAGAGAAATATACATAATTGGGAAACACAGCTCAGACAGAGTCAGACCCGTTCTATTAGAATCAATTTATGAAAGAGTGAGATCAGAAATTTTAAACAACGTGGGAAAATTGAAAAATACAAAGTTGGTCATTTCCCAAGATTACATATTCGAGGATTACGCAATAAGGAAGTATCTGGTGGCAAGGCAGAGGGAACTCCGAGCTTAAGGATTTACTGTGAAAATCAGAGGGACGTCTTTAGTCGTGAATGACGTCATACATACGTACGGAAAACTCATATCTGTAATGGAAAATACTGATATGCAAGAGGAAAACAAAAAACGAGAGACAGGAAAATCGACCAAAAAAGACATACCTACAGCAAAAAAAACCTCAGGCCCAGAAAAAATTATTAATTTTGTATTAGAAATATAATATGAAACTTGTCTCGATTTTTCTGAATTTTTTATCTCAAATAATAGTTTCTGTCATACTTTTTTCTTTTTTATCAAACACAATGCCCCAATTAATGACACTTGCACACTTAAATGTTAGATCATTGCTACCCAAAATTAATCATGTTAGAGATCATGTTGACAGTATGAAGTATACCATTTTAGGATTAAGTGAATCCTGGCCCAGTTCACAAGTTAATAGTGAAGTCTGTGAT
>WOGR01007961.1:488-14433 GCA_015342045.1 Leptinotarsa lineolata | reverse complement strand
GTAATTCACCCTGTATATTAGATTATTATTTTAAAATACGGTAAATTAACATCAAAAATCGACGTGTTTCAGGATTATCTCTCAAAATGACCTGAATTTGTTCCATACTTTACGGGCACAGTGTATATCTTTAGAATTATTTAATAACGCTAATATGGCCCAAATTGTGTATCACTCTGTGCAAAATCTGGAATCGAATGTGAGCACTATATGTTTCAGACAATTCTGGGTGCTGTTTTTGATATCATTTTTTAAACCTCTTTTGGTGTTACTGAAGTTAGAAAAGAGTTAATTATGTTTCTGTTTGGCGCTGGACAGTTCTATGAAAGCATTTTAAACAATAATGAAAGGATATATTTTGTTGCTTTCATTTATAATTTCAAAAATAGAAAGAAACTTTCATTCAAACTTGATTTTTATACCAGGGTAGTATTTTCAGTTTATCGGTAATATTTCCATTTTGCTAGATGTTCACATGACCAGATTTCCTAATGATAAATTCGTGATCCGGCTCTAAGGACCAATATTTCCTTTCGTCCGCAACCTATAAAAAACTACCGACTAGGAATACAAAGAGTTTTTTATATAAATAGACGGCAATCCTTATCTTTTCTTCACACAACAACCTGCCAACAGAATCGTGTACATCTTAGAATGAGACATTTGAACTTGAAGATACTCTTTCATTTCTAATTTATTCGTGAAGATCATGTTTTCGAAATAAAGCCGGTAATGTCGGTGCGGCTTGGACTTATTGCAGACCGAGATTGGGATGATAGCTGTTATCAAAGTAGTCCGAGTTCGGCGTGAGAATGGCCACCTCCGCAAAAGGCTTTATTTATTGTCTGAGATTCACACGAAGTGCACTTTGGCGGGGTCGGGATCGGTCGACTGCCGAGATCTGGGTCGATATTATATCTCGGAAGTGACTAATTGTTTATGTTCAGAACTCTCCGTGTAGCTGGCGTCATACAGGTCGAAACGTTTTGACTCGAAACAATTTGTTCACGTATTATATCCGTTTAAGCAGTTGGACAATGATCACTAATTGAGGTTGATTGCATAAAAAGCAAAACGTTTCGATTTGTTTGATTCAATTTTAGTTTACCGCGAGTTATGACATTACGATTGATTATTTTATTTTATTCCAAAACTGACAATAGTGCATAAGAATTGTGGAGTTTCTCTTATAGGTTTGTTATTGCTCACGATAGCTGCAAACTCAGAATTAATGAAGGCAAAGAACTTCACAATCGGAGAATTTTAGTCGGTTGCTAAAGCTGTTAGTCAGAATTTCACAAAATCCACAATTCTACCTCTAACACAAGCAGATGGTTCGATTGCAACAACAGCTATAGAAAAAGCAAATTTACTAGCTGAACTGAATAATTTGCGTCCCACTCCACAGTTGATTTTCTGGGAAAAGTACCACCCACTATTCCCACACTAAAATCAATAATGCCGGAAATTACTTTTCGAAAACGTCCAGACAGGCGAATTATCCTTTGTTAGATGTTGGTTTCAGCTCTAAAGATCAATCAACTTGTGCTTCTGAAGTCACGGAAGTTATTCTATCACACATTCCTTTATCAATGAAACGAACTTCTAACGACAAACCTCGGTTCAACAAAAATTGCGAGCAAGCTGTCATCTCCAAAAATCCCGCCTACCGGCTGTGGAACAAAAATCCTAATACCGAAAACCAAACAAGGTTCATCAATGCTCGCAACAGCTGCAAACTTAGGATGAATGAAAGTAAAGAACTTCAGAAACAGAGAATTAGGGATAAACTGCTTGCCAATCCCCAAAGGGGCTAAATCCTTCTGGTCGGTAGCTAAAGCTGGTAATCAAACTTCACAAAATCCACAAGTCCACCACTAATATAAGCGGATGCTTCAATTCCAACAACTGCCATAGAAAAAGCAAATCTACTAGCTGAACAATTTGCGTCCCACTCCACAGTCGATATTCTGAAAAAGGCACCCACTATTTCCACACTAGAATCCATAATACCAGAAATAACTTTTCGACAACGTCTGGTCGAATTCTGAAACAGCTCAACAAGGTGTCTGGTCCTGATGAAGTACCTGTCATCGTACTCAAAAGGTGCTCAAATGAACTCGCACCAGTATTTCGCAAACTTTTCATTCTGTCTTGCAAAAAAAGTGTTTTTCCTTCTTGTTAGAAGATTGCCCGTGTTCAGCCTATTCTCAAAAAGGGCAAAAAGAATCTTTCAAATAACTATAGACCAGTCGCTTTGCTATCAGCGATATCAAAAACCATGGAGAAAGCCGTAAACTACCATATCCTTCCCATATTTGTAAGGCTTTAACATCTTGAGCGACCATCAAGCTGGCTTTCGGAAACAAAGATCAACAGGCGACCTTCTATCGTATGTCATCCGTATTTGGAATAACGCAATCGATAGTCATGGAGAGTTAAGAGCTGTTGCGCTTGATATTTCTAAAGCCTTCGGCCATGTGTGGCATGAGGGTGTGCTGACCCACAAATCTCTACTAGATCCTGATACTCCCTCTCTGGAACGGTATCCGTGTGCAATGATAGCTCGTTCTAAGTGTCAGAAAAACACTAGACACAATAATCAACTCTCTGACTGCGATTTAGCTCAAATTCACTATACTTAACTCTCGCTGAGAACCGCTGAACTGAATCTATCTGATCGCCGATGGACAATTCGAAAACTCCCGTATAATTAACTTTTTGTTTTACTACGCGAGACCGTTTCGCCCAATGATCAAATCGCAGCTCCCATTTCAAAACTTCAGAACCGTTCCGCTCGATGGTCAAATCGTAACTCTCTAATTCCAAAAACGCAGAACCGTCTTGCCCGCTGGTCAAATCCCAACTCACCTCTCGAAAACTGCCAAATTCTCAATTCCTGTCCCCAAGTCCGCGAAACCGTCTCTAACACTCCTCCCTCAACCCGTTCTTTTTTAATAGTAACGAATTTTTTTTATAACTCTTCCTCCTTGAGACCTATATCTCCTTTTCATCGAAGTAATCGGTCAGTTATTATTGTAGATAAATTTCCGAACTCGCCTATTCAGTACGGCCAGATTTCGTGTTAGCGAAGCTAATTGATCAAAACCCTTAGCGTTTTTTTCGTTCCCAGTCTGATACTTATCGCCGGATGTGAGTTTATCGGTGTGTTTAGTCTACGTGGGGTTTAACATATCTCCCATGAGACCGCTAAAGGTCGGTTGAAAAAATCGAGTTTCTTATTGAATATTGTGACTGACCATAATGAGGATATCTGTTATGCATCGACTTTATATTTTCTATGAATGGAATTTTTCCTTTACTAACACAAAGGCAGTTATTACACTTTTTTGGTGTCTCATTCCTTTCAATAGTTGAAGAGAGATCACTGACTGAAGTTGGCTACACGAATCGAAACTTTTTGGTTCTGAATCAGTTTATCAGTTTTTTAGGTACTATATTTCTTTCACTAATTGAACTGTAATCTCTGACTACACGAGGATCAAAGCTTCAAATAGTGTTATCGCCCTATTTTTACAATAGTAGTTTTACATCTGCAATTTTTTTTGAACTTTGATGGTTGTTTGAATTTATGGCCAACAAATGTGCCAAGGGATCGAATATACAGAAGTTTCATGGATGATTATATGTAGACTGAAATATCAGAACGCTATTCAACTACATCTTAAAATTTGACCTTGCTCCGGAAAATCTACTACAATTCAGAATGCGTAATGTAATTCAGAATTCTAAAATTTCACCTGTGAAGAATATGGCCGGATTACCAGCACAGCAGACAAGTAGTCGGATAGACAATCACAATCACCAATCACCAAATCAGACCCATTTTTTAGGACAAGAAAAAATTCCAGAGCAAACATCCTCATCCTCGTAACTGTAATACTGCATTTGGGCTCACGCGTGGGAACCATGCAAATTTAACGCTACCTATCTGAATTCAATCTAGGTTAGTCATGTTATCGGGACATAACAAATGCTATCAAGATGATCATGTTTCACAATGACAACGTAAAAATTGAGATGATACATTTATATTATGAAGACATACACTTAATATTCCGTGTATGAGTCGCCCATGGTAATAAACGATAACAGTGAGGCGGTTTTTCGTTTGAAATTTTTGCAAAATTACTCTGCAAATGATACAGTGGAATTTCGCCTTCAAAAGCTTTCGCCAAATTTTTCGGTTTCAGGAGACCTTTCTCAGAATTTTTTCTGGAGCCTAATCAATGACTTATGCATTATAGGAAAATACTCAAAGGCACTCAAAGAGCGGTGCCTGTTTGAGAGTGGCGATTCATATTGGATTTGATTCCCTGGAGATGGGAACAACCGCAGTCAAATAGTGCGCCGTAGTACTGATTAAAAAATCTCAGGTATTGAATTGGGAGTACCCCAGGAATCAGTACTCGGTCCCATCCTATTTTTACTATATATAAATGACATCAACCAACTGAACATCTCTACCAAAGTGACCTTTTTCGCGGATGACACAACTTTCCTTTGGCATAATAATTCACCGCAAAACCTCATAGACAAAGTCGAAAGAGAATTAATTTTAATTAAACAGTGGTGTGACTCCAATACATTGGTGATCAACATAAAAAAACTAATTTGATCACATTCCGTTGTAAACTTCCAGACTTACCACTAAAGAATGAAAATATCCTTAGTAAAACAACAACTCGATTTTTTGGAATGAATATAGACTCTAAACTCAAGTTTGATCACCATATCAACAATCTCTGCAATAAGTTGTTTTCCGGTTGTTACGCAATTCGAGAAATCGCTAACGATTTGGGTCTAAATGCAGCTAGGTCTGCATACTTTGCTTTCTTGAATCGCATTTGAATTACGGGATTGCATTTTGGGGAACATGCTGCTCTTACCTTTATGAAAATGTTTTCATATTGCAAAAAAGGGCTCTGAGGTATATATGCAGAAAAAGTCCGAGATACCCTAGTAGAACGTTATTTGAAGACCTTGGAATACTTAACAATATCACTGTATATTCTAGAATCAGTCACTGTAATAACATAAAAATGAAACATTTCTTGAAACATATTATTTTAAATCTTTGCCAGTGTAAGAAGGTATGTGATAACTGTATTCTCTATATTAAACATCTTTCAGATGTTTTTATCCTTCTTCAATTATCTATGCAATTTTACCTAATCGTAGTTATATATGTACACAAGCTTTGTCCTTAAGAACCTCGTTCTTCCGACAATAAAGTATACCTTGATTGATTGATTATATCCATTTGGAAAAACCTTCTCAGAAAGTTCATTCCGCATAAACGCAGTTCTCAAAATGAAAGAGTTCCTAAACAGTGAAGTTCGAGGTGTACTGAGTTGAAAGGTGAAAAGGATACAAAACAATCATGAAGTTATTGATTAGCGATTAGCTCCAATAATAACATTACAATTCGTCACTGTTGGGTACATAGCTCCCATTTCTAATATTTCACCTGTTTTGTGATTTTGAAATGATTCATGGGGTAAATAAATATACACATTAAACCGGTATGATATGTGAACTATTCGAAGATAGTTAAAAAGTGTTATTGTATGCTCCGAGATAAATGAGAATAAATTTATTCCAGTTTGCGTGCCTGTAGATGTTTCTCTTAATCATGATAAATGATTATGAATTTGAATAATTCTGTATGGAATTGTGGTATTCACTTCGGTTGTAAAAGTAAATAACATCATTTTCAAGTTCTTAATAGATGGCAGTGGAATTCCGGATGAATTCCTTGGGTAATGAAGTCGTTTGAAGCATGGGAGAGTGATTAATATAAGTAATAAAAGAAATAATAATTGATAACTGAGACTGAGATAATATCACATGTACATGTCCGTTGGAAAGTAGTTTCTTTTAAACTCAATAGCTCACCCGGTAAACGTTGTTTTGCCACATGAACAATAACGCTGACAAATAATATTAATCCCTCAATGCCACATATAATTGTCCATATCAGAAACATCGTGTGCTAAAATCCAAGCCACAAACAGACATTGTTTGGCCTTGGGACACATTGATAGTAACTGCAAATCTATCCAAGACAAAAAAGACATTGCCTGTAAGGAATCCTGTCTGATGAGAATGGTCCAAACAGATGGCACAACCAATACATGGTGGTGCTCTGAACTGGAACACCTCGGGAAGACAGCGAGAACGACCTTTAACAAGGCAAAACGTACAAGACTCAAAGAGAACCTCAGAGAATTCAAAAAAGTATGCACACAAAAGCAAACAGAAGCCTGGAGAGCCTACTGGCAGGCAGTCGAAGACTTCCCACAAGCTTCTAGGCTACAGAATGCACTCCACCGATCACCATAAGAGTGTCGGCATTCTGACGAGGGAAATTGGCGACAAAGCCGCCAACCTCCGAGGAGAGTTCTGAGATTATTATGGAAACTTACTTCCCAGGTTCTATCTTTCCTGGAATGACGGACAGGACGAAAGTACCAACAACACCCTCACAATACGACTGGCAATATGCTAGTGCAGTAAATGATGAGGACAAGATAAGGTGGGCCATAACGGGCTTTGCCCCCTTCAAGTCACCAGGACCTGACGGTAAAAGACCAACCCTACTTCAATAAGGAATGGATATTCTTATGCCACACCTGGTTGGAATATTCAGAGCCTCTTTAGCTCTAAGTTATATTCCCAGTAACTCGAGGGAATTGCGAGTAGTATTAATACCCAAACCAGGTAGGATGAACTGCACCTTACCAAAAGCATTCCGACCAATCAGCTTCACATCATTCTTTTTAAAAACAATGGAGAGGTTATGTGAGCGGTAAATAAGAGATAATGTGCTAGTTCACCATTCACTTCACACAAATCAGCAGGCATATACTCCGGAAAGGTCTACTGATTCGGTACTTCACCCTTTGGTTGGCAGAATCGAAAGATCATTGGACAACAAAGAGTCCACCCTGGGTATATTCATAGATATCGAGGGATTGTTTGATAAAACAACCTTTCCAACTCCAGGAATGTACCCCTGGTAGTAGAAGAATGGATACTCAAGATGCTCTCTAGTAGAGCAATAAGTATTAATGTAGAAGACATCACAGTGAGAGGACTGGTTATGAGGGGATGTCCGCAGGGTGGGGTCTTATCACCCCTTCTTTGGAACTTGGTCCTGGATACCACCTTTACAATAATGGATTCTACACAATTGCATGTGCAGGCAGATGACATAGTTATCTTGCAGACCGGCAAATTTGTAAACACACTGTGCAACAGAGCTCAGGATGGGCTCAAATTAATAGAAACATGGTGTGAGGAACACTCACTGTCGATCAATCCCAAGAAGACTGAGATGGCCCTTTTCACCAGAAAAAGAAGTTTATCGGATCTGAAGCCTCCCGAAATCTTCAAAAGCAAACTAAACTTCTCTGAAGAGGTGAAATACTTTGGTATCACCCTCGACCGGAAGCTAATATGGAACTGTCACCTACAGTATCGAGCAGAAAGGGCATATGTGGGCTTCAAGCAATGTCTGAGAACAGTGGGACGCAAGTGCTGTGGGTCTACACTTGCCCTCCCTACTCTAAAGATACAGAAACAGTCATTGTAAATTCCAGTTTAATTGGAAATTGAACACTTTTAAAGTGGATTGGCACGTCTGTAGGCACAAGAGTGAATCGTGTTCTTAATATATGTATTTTCACTTTGGACTTTGCCAATCAAAATGTTGGCTTCTACATCGTTTTTCATTAATTTTTTATTGATTAATCGCGTATCGCTGCACAGCCGTAGAGTATGTAAATTATGGAGCAATACAACCTCCAATTATAAATCAAACGGTGGTATGCGATAGTATTTAGGGTTGTATGTATTTTTCAATGCCACATCATGAAAACATTTTGTACGAAAAAATTTTTTTTTAAATTTTTTGGGTGGAACACCCGATTGGAGATATTTCCAGATCTATCGAATATAAATATATACATATACATAAAAATCGCTTCAGCTGGAGTATGGCAACTGAATATTTGATAACAACAAAATCAATGAATCAGTCAATAAGAATATTCAGTATTGATAGCTCCAGAGATGCGATGATGAAACCAATATTCAGGGACTATTCATCAAAATGAACACTGGTGTATTCTATTGTGTATCAATAGATCGATAGAGGATTTTGTATTCTATATATTGATGCTGTTCCACATTTTTTTCCCTTCAGCTCTTCACTATATCAGGTCGTCAAGCGATGATTTCATCAATTTGATTGATTGAATAAATCGAAAATCCAAAAGAAGCGAATTTCTGGAAAGTATGGCCTTTCTGTTCCAAACTACTGACGTTTTGTAAGTCTGTCACAAGTGATCCTTCGGCACTGATGAACTGAAAATTCCAACACTGTTCATAATAGATGTCTCTGTATTCAGATGGCTGTAGATGTCTCTGTATTCAGATGGCTGTTTTTTTTTGTATAGAACTCCAAAGCTTCAAAGAGTCCTTTCATTTTTCTGGCTCCAATTTCTTTCATAAATCGTCTCTCAAGAATTCACTAAGTTCACTATGGATTTATTTCATAGCGTTCTTCTCTTTCCATTGAATTCCAGTAGAATTATTTTTCTCCGAATCAGGAAAGATTTTTATTTTTCCAAAAGTTAATACATCTTGCTAACTCATCCTGGAATCAAGTGTGTCAACCTCTGTCTTCCTCAATCCTCCGGATTCACATTTGCCATGTACGAAGAAAGTCTGGTATGTAAAGAGTGTGTTAATATTAGTCAAACTTGCTACGCCCCGCATACTAATAACAAATAAAAATTCTGCTCGACTCTGGTACCCATAAAAATTCGTGCAATCTCTGACCTATTTCAGGCATACCGATTCAATTGAATTGGTAATCATTTGGGCAATATGCACTTCCCCACCTCTGTCAAATATTCAGATTCCGTTTTGGTATAAATAGAGAAGAGATTTTTATATCAAACATAGTCCAACTGGTCATCAAACAATCAAGCAAAATGGCTTCACAAATCTTGGTAAGTACCTTAATTTTTTTTTGCACTACAGTAGTTTGTCATCAGAAATGCAATGAGGATGTTCATTTATTTTAGTTCTTGTTTATTCAAACTGAAAACAATAATTACCGTTCTTACCGACATAAGGAAATCAACGTCTCTCAAGTCATAAAGCACCTCAAGTACCTACTTGCTTTTATGCTGCATAAGAGAAATGTCATCAATTTTATTGCGGAAATATTGTGTAGCTTCATATACAATTCTAAAAATGTGACAATTTTCCATCTGGATTTCTCCTGACAAATTGAGATTTGTTTTACTTATTATAGCTCTCACTGAACTTGTGTTATTATCGTATTTCTATTCTATGAAAACGCCACAGTGTTATATGACGTTTGTTCACCATTATTTCCCAGTTAATCCCCATTAGAAGTTAGGTTATGTAACCTGATAATTCTAGGGCAAATGTTCTAAAGTGGTATAAACACAGAGTGAGAGGTCAAAGTGATAATTTAGGTGAAAAGAATCCTATGAAAATTCATCCTCCACAATCTTTTGAAAATTGAAAGCATTTCATCTCAGTTCAGGGTGGTAGTTTTCCGATTGTATGCGTTTCCTTCATAACTTGGAGGAAATGAAGTTTTTAATGTCTCTAAAATCAATTCTAGAACCTAATCCTCTTGAGCACATATAAGTTCTTATACCACGTATCTCAGTACTGTGGAATTTTTCATCTCAGTTGCCTACCTGGAAGGGAAAAGTTTCGAAAATTATGAATCAATATTTCCAACAGTAATTTTTATCTAACCCCCATCTACTGTCATCTCTAGTAACTATTCATGACTATATCAAGATGTCCTCAGTAATCATCGTTTTCTATCATTCGACATCCAGCTTTTCGAGTCTATTGTCATAAATTTCATTCCCCTTGTACGAGTAAGTAAAACAACTTTCAAACTCATTGCAAATTAGGATGAGAAGCAGTGACTACAATTTAAATGCAAGAAAACAACAAGAGAACAAGTAAAGTTTCAATTCTATACCTATAAAGAGTCGTAAGATGTAAACATTTACAGATTAACATTATTGGCCAAAGGTATGGCAGGAAAAGTTTCGAATTCAACAAATCTGAAATTGTTATGAATCAGTGTACAGTATTTCATATACATCGTGATAAAAAATGTTCACTGGGAAAAATAACTTTTGAGGGAAACAATTTTCAGGTTTTTATTTCTTCGAAACATAATGAGGTACATAAACTACTCGAAACAATAAAAGAATCATTTCTTTATGAGCTTGCAATTCCTTCAATAGTGGAAAACTTTCATAATTCATATTATTTTCGAAGACAATGAAAATGTTTGATGGGATTCAGGTCCAGGCTGCAAGCAGGCCACCCTAAAGTTGTGATAATGTGGGCTTGTACTGACACACGATCCCTGCAGCATGGGGTTATGCCCCAGTGTGCATGAAAATGAAATTGTTTTCTGCTGCTTCTACTCTGTGATGTATCTGAACATCCAACACCTCATTAACGTACCTTTGGGCGGTCAGGGATCCATTACGGATGACTACGAAGGGAATAAAACGTTCATTCCTTCCTCTGCATACTCTGGCCTGACCACGATCACCAAAAATAGTGAATGGCCGCATTATTACATTCATCATGAAACCTGTTTTTATACACGATCCTTCAATTGTTTTGAGGAGTGTTTTTATCAAAAATCGGCATTTCAACGGAAATATAGTACAAAACTATTCAACATGAATATCTTAAGAACATCCCTGTATTCTCTTTCAACATTTCACCAACTTACTGTAAAAGTTTCGGTTTCATTTCCAGTTGGTTGCATTCTTCGCCATCTTCGCCATCTCTAGCAGCTTGGGAGGCATAGTACCTGCAGTCCCAGCCGCTGTTCCAGCAGCCTACTCAGTTCCCTACGCTTCATCATACAGTGCCCACGCAGTCAACCACGCTATCGCCGCCCCAGTAGCCGCCCCTCTCATTGCCGCCCCAGCAGCCGCTCCTCTTATCTCTGCCCCCGTCGCTAGAGCAGCTCCTGCACCTCTTGTCGCATCTCCAGCCTTAGCCCCCTACAGCGCCCTACCGTACGCCTCTGCACTGCCTTGGGGAGCGGCTTACGCTGGTTTACCAGCTGCCTACACGGGGTTGCCTTTGGGGGCAGCTTTACCCTACAACGCTCCTCTTGTAGTAGCCAAGTAAGATGAAGTTGGTTGACAAATGTGTGCCAATATGTGTTCAAAATTCAAAATTTCGTCAATAGATTCTTTGAAATAACTTTTCTACAACGCTCATTATACGATCCTTCTTCGGTGGGATAATGTGTTCCTAATCTAGTAGTATTTCTGTGGATGTGCCAAGTTTTCCTGTTATAACCGCTAGATTTAAACAACAATTTCACAGGTAATATTGATTTTATCTATCTCTATAAAATTTCGGAATTGCTTTTCCGCCTACTAGTCCCACTTTTATGGGTTAGAACGCTTACTTTATCCGATTCTGTTCATTTCTAAGAATCTATATGACTCCGATAAAATTAAACACATTGTAGACCGTGTGTTGGTTGATAAAACGTTTTCACCGCTGCTCTGTTTGTAAAAGAAAGTGGAACTTGTATATATTGTATATATGTGAAGCTTATGTTATCAATAAATATTTTTAGTCTTGAACAGTACCGCTGGCTTTTTATTTTCTCGTTCGTGTTGTCATTCGTATCAACTATATTATCATACGAATGGTGCGATCGCCAATTGTTGTTTGAAGTAGGTTGACATACTACCTGAACGTCATTATGAACTGAGAATAGAATTTGTTCTCCTTTTCTGGTTTTATTTCATGTTTCCTTCAACACGAGGGTAATAAAAATAATGGCGTGTGCTGTAAAGGTAAAGATGGTTCTGTTCACGAATTCGTGATATGATTTTCTAATCCTAGTTTACATTATTGGACATCAAACCGTCAACACGCATACGTAGAGTGAGGACCGAAGAAAATATTGCGGCTGTATCCGCCAGTGTTCGTGATGACCGTGAAATGTCGATTCGCCGCCGTTCGCNGTGGTTCGCAGCAATTGGGCATCTGTTACTCCACTACGTGGAAAATTTTGCTGAAGGATTTGGGTGTAAAACCTTATAAGATACAGCTGGTGCAAGAATTCAAGTCACTTGACCTTCCACAACGTCTAACATTTGGTGAATGGGCGCTGGCAGAGTTGGAGGAAGACCCACATTTTTATCGAAAAATTTTGTTCAGCGAAGAGGCTCATTTCTGGTTGAATGGATACGTTAACAAGCAAAATTGCCGCATCTGGAGTGAAGACCAGCCGCAAGCATTCCAAGAGCTACTGATGCATCCCGAAAAGTCACTGTTTAGCGATTATGGGTCGGTGGCATCATCGGGCCGCACTTCTTCAAAGACGACAATGGCTGCAACATTACTGTGAATGGCGAGCGCTACCGTGTGATGATTGACAACATTTTGTTGCCCAAAATTGGAAGAATTGGACATGCCTGACATGTGTTTTCAACAAGACGGTGCCACATGCCACACGGCACGCGAAACAATGGCCCAAT
Source organism: Leptinotarsa lineolata (assembly GCA_015342045.1). Lineage (NCBI taxonomy): Eukaryota > Metazoa > Arthropoda > Insecta > Coleoptera > Chrysomelidae > Leptinotarsa > Leptinotarsa lineolata. The sequence goes on along the minus strand of WOGR01007961.1, from coordinate 1,819 downwards.
TATTAGCCGCCTTTAGTGAACAGTTTATCTCACGTTTGGGGCCCGTCAATTGGAGGCCTAGATTGGATGATTTAACGCCTTTGGATTATTTCTTGTAGGGTCATGTTGAGGCTCATATATACAGGGACAAACCAGCAACGCCTGATGCTCTGGAAGCCAATATTGAAGCATTTATACGTGAAATATCGGTCGATATGTTAGAGAGAGTATGCCAAAATTGGACCTTGCGCATGGGCCATCTAAAGCGGAGCCGCGGACAACATTTGCATGAAATAATTTTGAAACATTAAATTATATTGATCGTTCTATCGATTCCAGTAAAGATTTCATCAATGTTTTCAAATTTTTTGTGCTTTTTGAAAATCAAATCACCCGTTATATAAAATTAAAAGAGGGTTGGAGACAATATGGCTCCCTGAGGAACACCGGCGTTGATGGTGAAAGTATCCGAGAGATATCCATTGATAAGTATTTGCAGAAAACTTTTATATCTATCAGACATCTGTCCAGCAGCATAATCTCGCTGAAAACAATCAAGTAACCCCTGAACTGCTATCTTGGTCAGATCTGTCTCACACTCACCTGGAGCAACACTCCAAATTTGGTGTGTATTTTCAAGAAATCTTGGTATTTCGCGCCACATCGCTGATATGATTGTCCAAACAATTAGTTTCTCTGATAAATACACAGCTCAAATTATGAATTAAATTCCAGAAGATACAGAATTTGACAGTTTCAGATTTTTACTCAAAATATGCCGAAATCACATCCCTTGATGCAGCAGCTGCTGCATTGGAAATTTCGTAAGGCATATTTCCAAACTGACTGTTGCTGCTGCTTTCCATAATTTATTGCGACATTTGCGAGCAGAAACCATGAAAACTTTCGGAAATCAAAATCACTGCATTTATCAAAACCATACCTGAATTTCATTAGTTCGTATTTCCATTGTCTAATATTGTATAAAATGATTTGAAATCCCTAAAATAATCATAACAATTGCAATACAATTGAAAATTAGAAGAATAGCTGAAAATGGCAAATATATTAACCAAAAAAACTGAAATGAATTCATAGTGAAATAAAATACAAGTGATAAATTGAACAATTAAAAACAAAAAATTAATTGACAAAATGTTTTATACTTTGGCGACTGAGGTTTTCAGTGTCACTGTTTTACGAGTTTGAAATCCTTGGATTTTTGGAATTTCTTCCCGACGTTTCGCTGGCCCGAGTGGCTAGCTTCTTCAGAGATTTAAACATCATGACTTGCTATCCGATGACTAACTTTTAGGCTTCGTAAAGCGTATTTATGCCTTGTCAGGTAATCA
>WOGR01007960.1:0-12098 GCA_015342045.1 Leptinotarsa lineolata | reverse complement strand
GGGCCGAGATGAATCTTTTAAGTTACTGTAAACAACACAAATAGCGCTCGTATGTCAAAACGTTCCGAGTACGTATAACCTCAAAAATGTCCAACTTCACGATAGAACTGTCAGTTGCCTGATTGCAACACTAGGGTTGCCAAATCCCGATACATAATAGGCAACCTATCGTATTAAAGACAAGTAACAGTACTATGAAAAAGTTGTTTAGAAAAAGCAATAAGTGAAAAACGTAATTGGTAACATCAAATGAAATAATTGCATACCGTTGGAAAACGATGTTTTGCGAAAAACATGCAAAAATAATTTGTGCTAAATATTAGGTTCCAAATAACATCGGCTAGAAAAAACATATGCAATATTTTTCAGCGTAAAAAATATTGAATAGATATTGTACTAGTATAGTATTTACATCCATTAATTTCTACCTGCACCCCTCACTTTGTTTCCAAAAAATAGCTATCAGTGAATCTGATGATGAAGAACTTTATTATCTGTTCAGGTGATATGGAGTAAGAGGGGAGTTTAAAAGCCTGTTAGAATGAATAATGAATGAATAAAATGTGAAAAACAAAAAATGATTTTTGAAATTGAGTTTTTCCAATCATTCGAATTTGCTGGAAAAAAATTCCATAGCAATGTTTTTTTTCAGTGGCACCTTTTGAATATAGATACTACTATAGATACCACTGTTGAGTTTGAAAAAAAAAGCTGTTTTCAGAACATGAGTATTTTTAGGCTCAACATCAAAACAAAATGTTGAATATTTTGATTATGAAACTTACAGTCTATTTAGAGGTCAAAGTTGTCGCGTAATGTCGTGAAAATCAAATGATTTTCGTGTAAGGAAAAAGTCATAAACTGAAAAACCGGTTTTTTTAATTTCCCTTTCAAAATGTGGAAAAGTGGTTCATACAAAAGTTGTACATTTTTATATTTCTTACTTTAAAAGTGCTATTTTCAGACGAAATAATGAAAAACAATTTTTCATCCCAAAAATTCACATTTCCTACTTTGGATAGACTTCATTTTATTTGGATAGACTTCATTTTATTTTTATCATGGATTTGTGTCGTCCAATTCCATCACAAACCTAGACTGATTTGATTTGATATAGATAGTGATACATGTGTCAATAAGAGGAACGAAAACACTTTTTTGTCTAATTTCCACAACTTTTTTTTATTCTTACGACCGGTTTAGGGTTTAGCCCATTATCGTAAGGATAAATAAACGTATTGGAAATTAGAGACAAAGCGTTTTCATTCATCTTATTGAAGTAATCATGAATTTCCGCAAATAAACAAGTCATCAATAACACAGATACATGTGTTGCTTATTTTTCTCTATGGAGCGTTTTGGAACTAACACCGGAATGTAGGTGGCCACTATACCCGTATTAATTTCAGAGAGTGTCTTATGTTGACTAAGGAAACCGATCTTCAAGTGCGTTCCCTGTGAGGAAATTTGGAAAAATATCTAACAACTATAACTCACTATATGTGGTGGTATTTGGTAGAGAAGGTCAATGCAGAAAATGAGCCATGGTCGGAAGGAGATCGGCACGCTGCGCAAACAAAGGTCTGTGTTAGAGAGAGAAAGCATTTGGAAAAAAATAATGCGAAAAAATAATAGAATGCAATTAAGGGTTCTAAACCGTGCACATTTAGGGGGCGGTACTTATGGCTGGCCATGGTTCATTCTGTGTACTGTAGTTGGTTTCCTACGAGAATTTGTCAAATCCTATTGTGATAGCTATAAGAGATCAATATTTTCAATTGTAATGGAAATATTGATTTCCTTAGGGTTATCTTATGTATTGTTGAACATTGAATCAAATCTCTTACCAGTTCTGCATTCCATTCATGGTGTGATATTTAGCTGTCGTCCTGAATCACTAATAAACCAGTTCTACTCCCGAAGACGGGAGCTAAATAATGATATTTACTATTCAATGTTATCATTTAGTATTCAATGCTCCACTGTCATTAAAATATACCTACTTCAGTTATAAGAATAGCCAAGCTGATTCAGAATCTGCCAGCTAAACATGGCAATAACATCTTTGATATCATGAATCTGTCCCTGGCCCATCATCATGGTGGATTCTAAACCATTTTTTATTGATGTGTCCGCTGCTGTAAACTCGTTTACCCTCAAAATACCGCTTTTTCTTGACTGATTTCATTTCGACATCTGGTATGGAGACTAAGAAATAGTTATCTGTTTTTAAGTATTCCTAATTAGAAAAGCCCCACTTGTTGAATCGAAACAGTTGACAGGCTTCTAGTTTTTTTTATCGAGCGGAGATGATTAATGTGGCGTGCAGTGCTTCGAAATGAAATCTCAAGCTATCCCGTGTGAAGGAATCAAAACGAACTTTGAATGTTCCATATGTGGGAAATACCGCTGTTAGGCTCAGGTTTCTTAACATATTTTCCAGCTAACGGCTGAAAATATATTATTGTTGGTACCTTTTTGAAACAGGATTGTGTCAATTGTGTCATTGATACATCAATTGCTACAATATTTTCGATGTTGAAACTGGAAACCATACACTGTGATCTTATATTTTTTCCAGTTAACTGATTTCAAATATTCAAACTAACTATTGAAGTTGCCATTTCTTTCAAGAGATGAATCGTCTGAGGAAGATGGGAATCACCCAGAACCCATAACATTGAAGAATATAATGAACTGATGATAAAAATATCCTAACCTCACAGCGTTATCATCCGCATTCAATAAAAAAATAAAATAATAAAACAAAGGATGACCCAAGTAATTTTTTGACATTATGAGTTGAGTAAAGTTTTGGGTTCTCTTTTAATGTAAAAAGGGACCTGTTATACTTCGTTCAAAAAATACCTATCATTAAATTTCTATTCCCGTTCTACTCGCTTCAATAATTTAAAAATTTGATTTAAGTAGAATATACAGGTTAGATGTAAGAAAAAATAAATTAACTTCAATTTTATTTCTTCTCAGAAATTCAAATCCTATTCTTGAACTAATAAATATGTGAAAATATTTCTTTAAAGTACTTTTTATTTTGTTTCAAATATACGCATGACTTGAATTATTCTTTGCAAAATACTCAGTCAAATTTTATTTGTTCCTTATACCAAATAAATTATACTCAATACAATATTCTTTTACTTATATCGAGAATAAGCTGGTTTAAACTAACATTATTAAACTTGCATATCACCTAAGCGGTGACGAGATGTCGAAGACGATCTGAACCTGCTTCCTACATTCCTACAAATTTTTTATTTTCATTATTCATTTGGTTTTAGAGATTGAACAGGTTCGTATCGGGGTGATGTCGATATTGTGGAGTCAGTAGGGTGTTTTGTGAATAATTACACTAGCCATCAAATGACTAAAAAAATGCGACTAATATTATAATGACCAATAGCCATCCTAACTGCGAATTCAGCATCAAAAATTTTCCATAACGTATAGATTTTCATATATTATAGGGAAATATAAGATTAAAACTAGAAAAAAACAATATATTTCAAAGATAACAGACTTTATCTACAATACACATGAAAAAACATTCAAAGGAAGTCTTTTGTGCATACCCTTTTTGCAAATGTTGACTTTCGTTTATATGTTTCATCGCTTTCCCTTATAACGAACCAACAATAATCCCCCATCGTTGCTGCATCCCACCTGCCTTGGTAACGTTGTTCCATTATCAGTATGTCTTGGTGGAACCAAACGCGGAGTGCGATTCCAAGATGTGCATTTACCGGATACCCTGTAAGTGCGGAAAATCCTATATCGGTGAAGCCAAGAGGCCATTGAAACCACGTATTGCCGAGCACAAAAAACACACAGCGAGGGAAACCAGCAAATCAGGAATAGCAGAGCATGTTTGGACTCATCATCATAACATCGAGTGGTCACAAGCTGAGATCATATACAAGGAGAAACACTGGATCAGAAGGAAATTCTAAGAAGCCGCATATATGCTGTCGAACAACGTATTTAGCCAAGCTAGCGTAGAGATACGAAACGTATGGAAACCTATAATCAAGGAAAAAATGGCCAACTCCCGCCAAACGGTCATCTTCCGCTGAAGCGGTGAAGCGGAGAGAGGAGTGAAAAGTTGAAGGAGGGGATAAGTGAAAGTACTCAAAAGACCCATAAATAGTCATCTCTCGGAGGAATTAGTCCAGTCATCACCCGAAGACGACTGTCGATACTAACAATCGAAACGTCGTGAAGTAACGTGGTTTGAAATCGCTTAATTTTTAATTGTGTTAATTTCTTTTTTGTTTCAATGGTTCAATTTTTTACTTGTTTTTTATTTCACTGTGAATTCATTTCAAGTTTTTTTGCCTCATATATTTTCTATTTTAAGCTATTCTTTTAATTTACAATTGTATTGGTTATTTCAGGTATTTCAAATCATTTTATACAATATTAGACAATGGAAGTCCGAACTGATGAAATTCAAGTTTCTGCAGCTTTCTTTTGAAGGTTAGTCTTAACTGAAAAAGCGGTGAATGCAATAAAACTAGCACCATCTATCTGTTTGGCCCGTGACTTTTCATCCCATATAGTGAGAGAATCTTCCTTTGATATTTTCCTATGTATGTGTAGCCACCTATTGGTCTACAATATTCCAGAACATTCCTCAGCATCGGACACTTTTTCTACAATGACGTTTCAGATTATTCCCAAACGTGATTCTGGAGTGATTATTCACGTTCGAGAATATTCCGGGATGTTCTGAAATGTTGTGGAGTGTTCTCAAATACTCTCGAATGTTCTGGAGTGTTATAGAACTTTGTAGATGTCGAAACTGCCACATACCACGGATGTTGGATAGATAGCTAACACACCTTATAACAATGATCTGTGATCTTCCGGGAATTTGAAAAAAATTAGAAAATTCTCGAATATTCCACAAATGTCTAGAATGTTCCGGAATAATCTCTGAAGGGAGAAACTTCGAGCTTTTATATCTTCAAATGCACGCCCTTCAGGTAAAAACGAATATTTCTTCTTTGACTGACGACAGAACAAGAATGTAGGCAGCCAAGCCAGGTCTCTAGCGTATCATAATACCGGCCTGATACGACCTGTTGAATACTATGAATTCAGACCGATTCTAAAAGTTAATTAATTCAAATTAAAATACATGTTTCTTCTAATAGTTTCTGCTAATAAGAGGGAACACGTGTAAAATGTTAATGAGATGGACACTTCTGATTTGTAAGAATTCTATTACTCAACTGTGATATTTTCAATTCATCATTTCTGTCTTATTGAATATATTGTATGAATATTATTTATTTTATTTTTGTTGTGATACATACCTTGAAAATTTGGAACTGTTTTATATTTAGATACGTAACTCTAACCTGTTCACGTACTGAATGCAACAGTAACTGATGCAAAGCAGTTCTTTAAACAAAGAAAAACTTCCTTCCATAAAGCCTCAGTCGAATTCAATATTTTTTCTATGATTATGTCATTCCTCTATCAATATCAATACTCAAAGGTATATTCGTTTCATGAAAGGTAAAACTTTGTCTAAATCACCATTCTACCTGAAAATATCTCATAACTGTGATTCGCTTTGTTGATTCTAGTCATGTGGCACGTTATTTATTTAATTCCCTTGTGTGTCACATTTCAGTGAAATGTCAGATCAACTATAATTTTAACAAACCACATGTGTATCAGCTGCTGTTGTCGGCTTAGTTTTCAGACTGTTATCTCGTAAATTTTCAGGGAGACGTCTTTGAATAATACGAATTTCCGAATCGTAATGATCAGTAGGAAAACCGATGCCGGTTTCCTGATTGGTTTGTGCATAGTAGTTTCTAGGAACTGTGGATGATTAAATGATAGTATTCATGAGAGTTTGTACGAGGTGTGTAATGCTGAAGCGGACACCTCTGTTAAGCTAGCAGAACCACTTTGGAATTTTACATTTATTTTCAGGCCATAATTTTAGGCTAATTTTGTACTCTATTCCCAAATTTTTTGCTCTTTGTTTATATATGGGTTCTGCTAGCTTAACGAATATGCAATAATTTTAGACTCATTTTAGGCTCCTCCAATAACCCATGAAACATTTTTTGCTCTCAGTTAGTTTCAATTATTTGAGGGATTATCACCGGCACTAACGGTAAAAGATGAAATATTTCATTTTGATATTTTTCAAGGATATGAAAATTCCAAAGCAGTGAGAATTTCAGACTCATTTTTGGCTTTTTCATATTCTTGAAAAATATTTTCTAAATGAAATATTTCATGTTCTACCGTCCGTGCTGGAGGTAATCCCCCAAATAGTCGATTCTGACAAAGAAAAAAATGTTTCAATGGGTTATTGGAGGAGCCTAAAATGAGCCCAAAATTATAGCATATTCAAAGTTTCCAAAATGTAAGGATATCGATTCGGTTCTGCCAGCCTAACGGTTAAGCTAGCAGAACCCACTGACTTTTTTATAAAAACAATATTTGGAATTCAGGCGATGAGGCAAAATACAAGTCAAAAATGAGCCTGAAATTCTTACTGTTTTGGATTTTTCATATCCTTATTCTACAAAATATTATCAAAATGAAATATTTCATCTTTTACCGTTAGTGCCGGTGGTGATTCCCCAAATAATTGATACTAACTGAGAGCAAAAAATGTTTCAATAGGTTAGTGAAGGAGCCTAAAATGAGCCTAAAATTATTGCATATTGAGAATTTCTAAAAAGTGAAGGATTTAGATTTGGTTCTGCTAGTTTAACGGTTAAGCTAGCAGTACCCACAATTTTTTTTTAAAGAACAACACCTGGATAATCGAGGATTAGGAAAAAGATGATCCTGAAATGAGCCAAAAATTATGATGTAATCCGATTTGACAAAATGTTTTCTTCTTGGGGTGGGTTTTGAGCTTAACGTTAAGCTAGCAGAACCCATAATATCTACGTTAAGCAAAGAGCAAAAAATTCGGGAATACAGTACAAAATAAGCCCAAAATTAGCCTTAAATTATGACCTGGTAAAATTTCAAAGTGGTTCTTTTAGCTCAACAGAGGTGAAACAGACCCCGAAAATGGTATGATTATGGTAGAAAGTCGTTACACTGTGAGTCCATAATTATAATAATTACCGCAGTTATTGGAATTATACATTCTCCACCCTCAGGCTCTTACAAGCTAATAAGCCTAATGTAGTCTTTCTCGCCCATCAGATCAAGATGATACTTTGTCGTGGAGTTTTCAGTTCCTGGCAAGGCGAATATCGCCCGAAGAGAGAACTAGAAAAGGATAAAATTTCGAGATTTTCTCTTCGAATTCCGCAGACTCTATCCAGACCACTCTGTCAAGATGGTTGTTCTGTTTATTGGAGTCTCGAATATCAATATCATGCCGGCTTGCCGCCACACTAAGGCAGAAGTCATAGCTGGACAAATGCTAGCAAATGCTAGCAATGGCTAGCAAACCCTCATGCCACACACGGTCAAAGGCCGTGCTATTAAAGTTTAATTGTACATTCAATACTTGTTACGTGAATTTGTCTGGTTTCGACTAGTTTGTTTATTTCAGATGCTCAATTTTCAAACTAACTAAAACAAATGTTTTTGAACTACCCTCAAACAATAGTTATGATATATTCAAGAAACAGTTCATTGTGAGATTTTCACTAAACAGTTTTACGAAAACGCAACACTTGTTTCGTATATATACACGACTGAAGAAGCTAATGTATAGCGAAACACGTGTTACTTTTTGTAAAACTGCCTAGTGAAAATCTCACAATAAAGTGTTTCTTGAATACGTTATAGATTTTCAAGTATGGGCCGATTCGATCACATATAATAGTTATGATATGTTTTTGATATACTCGTTAGATATGCTGTTAGGTATGTTAAAGGTAATCTATTTTGAATTTTACGTGTTCACTATGTGGCCGTTCATTATTTACGTTATGTTTTTTAGCATTTATTAATCCCCCGTTGTTGATACGTGGTGAGGTTTAAAACTGATCCCCCCTCAGACACCCAAAATCACGTGTATGTTTTAGTACCTACAAAGAATCTTGAAATTTTTCCTTTCTCATACTCTGCAAATAGGTCTTTCAATACAGATCACCTAGTTTAGACATTGATTTAATGAAAAACGTACGAAGCTTCGGTGTATGCATGTATTCGGCGCTTAAGTAACAGTATATAACTGGCGACTGGCAAGCCGAGCCGGGCGGTCGTCGTCATTATACGCCGCTTTTCGGTTTAGAAATCGCGCGTTTCACGAAAAAACGAATATACCTTATATCTTACTACACTTCCCTCCCCCCTTGTGATATATCGTGATTTTTACTAAACCTCCTTCCTTCCCTTTCGAAGCTCACGTGATTAATGGACGCCCCTATACTCGTATGATTTACAATGGACTTTTTGAAATTTTGACTGCTACGATGTTACTGGAGAATGGATTTACCTATGAAAAATGTTCAGAATTGAATAACTTGGTTGGAATAAATTTTTTTCTTCGAACCTTACTCAGGTGGTACTACTTCCGTGAAACATATTCGTGAAAGAAACATTCAGTTGTTTTATTTTAGATTTTAACAAATGTATATAATAATTTATTTTTAGTTTTACTCATGTGAAAGCGTTGAATGGAATTCAAAATAATGTTGTTCACCTCACACATGTAAATACATGTAGTATTTCCAAATATTTCACAGTACTGCACTGTTTGTATAGTGCCAATAACACATATTTCAGCGGTAGCACTTGACGCTTTTTACATCAATGGCATTTTTCAATTTTACTTATTTATTGTTGTTATAAAGAGCGTTCTTTATGAGTTACTGCATACATGCTCATTTTCAAGGTTTCTTCACTGTAAAACGTCATTTGTTAAATTCTCCATAAATATGTTGGCACACCGTTCTACATTAAATAATTGGTTGCATTCATTAGTTTCCGATTAGTACAAAGTGCATTTGACGATTTGAGTCAATGTTTTATTCACCCTGCGATAACTGGCAAATCATTCGGCGCATACAAATCTTTTAAAAACAAAAATTTTATGATTTTTGTAATTGTCTAAGGATCTAATTCGCGTTTATATCTCAATGAACCTTTTACAAAAATTGAATACAATGGAATTGCCTCACAGTTATAGTCGCAGTAATCGATATTGTGCGCACTTTAAGTGCCGGCTTTATCAACTGCCAAAAAAAAGCAAACATAAAAATGAACCGCCTGCCAGCTAGTCCACGTGGACTCTAGAATTGGCGGTTCGTATTGGATACTTGTTAATAACCGAGTTTTATGATTGGCTGAAGAGTCGTAAAATTTAATTTGAGATTATGTTACAGCGACGAATAGAAATCAGTGATTGCGGGTATGGTTATCGTCCGTCGTCTCATCAACTTTCGATTCGGGAAGTAATCGCGATTTGAGTGTTTGAATTCGATATTGGCACAGTTATAATAACTTAAAATTTTTGTTATCTGTTTAAAATGTGACTTCCTTGGACAAGTACTAATATCTAGTAATAACGAGTGTTTGAGGAAGAACTATTACAAGCAACATCAGATTTGACCTGAATTCCTTGCTCAACTGTACGTAAAATAGTCAAAAACAAACCTTATGAATGTAAGACGCGATGTGATACAGGATTACCAAAACCTATAGATGTTCATCTAATAAAATCATTGAAAAAACAATATACGACTGTTACAAAAGCTATGAGATTCCTACAAGTGAAATCATAAGGAAGAAATTTAATACTTCCGGCCATAACGTGAGCTGCTATGACAAAACTCTTCGGAATTGGATAAGGAAACTAGGATTTAGATATAAAATAATAAACAAACGTCACGCAGTTATGGAAAGCAGACGAATAGTGGAATTGCGTAACAAATATGGGGTGAATTGGATATGGGGGGTATTTGACCTATCTTAATGGGGGCTGCCCTTTATTAGTTATGCTCGATGCTTCTTCAGTGATCATAGACGTGAGTTTTTTCAACAACATTTTTATAGAAACAGGATATGTATTGTTGTTGCAGGCATAAATTATACAGTTGTTGCTACCAGCTATATTCATCAAAACACTCGCACGGGTCTGTCAGGCCCAACCGCTGAATACTCGTTACTAAAGATCTGTAGGTTTTTTGGTGCAAGTCACAAGAGTCAAAACAGAGCTAAAGTTAGGAAGCTAGGTCAATACAATACTCCACCACTGAAATATCCAAGAACCGAGATTGACCCGTAGATTTCTCAAAATGTAGGTACGAAAAACCACCCACTCTATCTATCCATAAAAATGATGAAACAAATTTTCACATTTTTTTTATTCTAGACGATTTTTGCTGACACCGCAGCTTCATCGGTAGTCTCTATCTGCAGAAGACGTAAAGACACAAAAAACTGAAATTGCTGCAGGTGGCACATGCACAATTTCAAAAATTTGTAAACTTGTAGTTTGAATTTCTATATTTCAAATATCAGACAATAATCCATGAATGTTTCACTGTATTGAATGTACTTAACTCACAGTCTGTCAATATTTGTACGAATCAGTAGAACTCTGATTGTAGAATAGGACAGAAATATTTTTTTATCTGTTGAGTTCGTAATAAGTTTGGGTCCTAATGATCATCATCCAGGAACTTCTGAACAGCAGTTAGTGGCTTAATCTAGTATGAGGTCGTGAAATTGTGTTTAATGCTAAATTAATGAAATTTTTTCGCAAATTGTATGTTCAAATAATTGAACTATCAATATTCACAACTGTCACACAATAATTGGTTTAAAATTTTCGTTACAAAAACATCAAACAATATTTTGAAGAATCCAAATGGTATATTAGATATTATTGGTGAGGCTAATACCCTTGGAAATAGTTCTGTGTGGGATAATCAAAATATCAAACCTGAACAAAGAGAAATTATTGAGATGATGCAGTTGAACTGTAATTGAATGTAGCCTACGTAAAATTCTAAAATTATACGAACTCCTCGTGTAGCTGGTCTCGATAATTCGTGCATGATTCCCAAAACAAAATTTATTGATGAAAAATGAGAAATGGAAATTTTCTATGTTTTTTACCACTTTTATTCGTAATTATAGTTAAAAAACATAGAAAATTTCCATTTCTCATTTTTCATGATGATTTCCTGCCACGTAGTAACGGCTACATCTATCAATTTATCAAAATTTATTCATCGATTTTTATTGCAGAACCAGGTACAGACTTTTCAATTTTTTTTTCCAAAAATTGACGTTTTCAACCCCAGCAACCGTTCTTTGAGTTTGTTAATGAAATCTCTGTCTCGTAAAAAATGTCATTTAATTTACAATCTGGATTTATGGCACTTATGTCACTTTCACAGAACAAATCAGGTCGATGAAAAAAGGTTTTGACATTCAACCTTTTGAAACAACCACAACCAAGGAACCAAGAAATAACTAATGAGTATGTAATAAAATATTTCATATATTTGATTTTATGAAACGCTATTTCTTTCTGTTGCAATCTGTCGAAGGGAATTCTGAATCGGTAAAGAAATTGTAATTCTGTGGAACTCAAATGATATGTTCTAATCAATATATTATATCGTACGGGGTTGCCTTTTATATTTCGGGATTAGAGAACGAAAACAAATATTAATCATCGAAAATAACTTTATTGTTTTTCAAAATATTCACCATGAAGGTCTATTATACAGTTTTGCATGCGTTTGAACCAATTGTCGAAGAACTTTTGTCACTCTGATTGAGGTATTTCCAAAACACGCATTCTGAATGCAGCAACCGCTTCTTCATGTGTCGAAAAACGTTGATCTCTCAGTTTGTTTTTCACGTACGGGAATAAAAAAAGTCATTCGGTGCCAAGTCAAGACTGTACGGCGGATGACGCATCAAATCGATGTTTTTGGTGCTCAAAAATGCAGTTGTTTGAGCCGATGTGTGAAAGCTCGCATTGTCGTGGTGAAGAGCGATCCGTCTTCGGGGGTTGGTTTTCCTAATTTCTTGGAAGACAACTGGCAAACAAATGGTTGTGGGAATTGACTGATTTGCGTTGTTCTAGTGGTACGGTTGCGACATGTCCAGTTTTTCCGAAA
>WOGR01007958.1:0-12099 GCA_015342045.1 Leptinotarsa lineolata | reverse complement strand
CTGACGCTTAAATGTAGGAAAAAACTCTGGGGTATTAATTCGTCAACAATTCAGGAGCAACTGGACTATATCAACGTGTGAAAGATAACAAAACTTTATGGACTAGGAGCCAGTGACATATTTTCATGACCGTATTAGTCATCCGTCTTCACTCACTTCTTCTCGACTTTCTGTGAAAAGCTTGTACCACTTGTAAATATTTTTCTGACTCAGAGTACAGTCACCGTATGCCACTGTCAACATTTCAAGTATTTTTGAGCGCTTGATTCCATTTTTAACAAAAAATTTGATGCAAATTCTTTGATCCATATTTGAATTTGAAATGTTGATAGTAATATGGGTCAACATGAAAAATAGTCCAGTCATCTTAGTAAGTTCACCTTGGAATTTGAGATACCCAGCTATAAACTCGTATAAACTTGTATTTGGACATCTAATCCTGAAAGTTGTCTCAAAACCTTCATATCGATACATCAATTCTAGATCGTAGTAAGTCTAAAAAGTCACAAATGTTTTTGGGATTTTTTAATTACTGATTGTTATTTAGTGCTTCAAGGTAAAGAGGTAAAATTTTTGAATATTGTGCACAACATGTATGCAAATGAATGGGTTAAGTACTTGGTGTAATTAGAGTTTGAAGTTTTGAATATTTAGAATTTTCATCAAGTTATTACACTATTGAATTAATCATTTTATAGGCACCAAGTTTAAACATGTGTGTAACAACTGGTAAATCATATTATTACTTCTTAAAAATTAAAGGACTGACTTCAAAAGTGTATGTTTATTTCTGCAAAAATATTTTCAAAAGAATATTGTTTACATCAACGAAAATTTGTAAAAAAAAGGTATTTTTTCTACACAAAATAAGAAATTGAAAATTCGTTATCAAAAACGCTATTTGTATTCGATCCAACGTACAGTGTGTTCACAAAGCATGGAAAAAATTCGATATTTCCAAAACCAGTTTTACAAAAACCTGAAACAAAATACTTGGGGTCTAACGGGCAGAATTTGAAAGATGTGCGCTTAAAAAATAAATTTTATTGATATCTAATAAAAGTAGAAATTAATTAATTATTTTATATTTTTTTCTTATGGTTGAGTTAACAATGGAAAAGTAATCTAGTAATAAATACATGACTTTATTTTAAATGTTCGAACTGATGTGTTTCAGGTTGTTGTCAAACGACCTTTGGTTTCGGAAATATCGAATTCATTCCATACTTTGCGGACACACTGCATGTTTGTAATCATTTTAGACTGCATCTCAGAATCGTTTCTCACCTGCATGGTGACTACAGTCACCTGCGTATGCATCAGTGCAAATAATCCTTGAATTTATGAGGTTGATACGGCAAATATCCCACTGATGTGGCGCTAACAAGTTTGCTCATTTCATTTACACCCAAGACGAAGAACGGCATCGGTCAGTGGACCCACCTCATCTTCAGTAATTTGCTCAAAACAGGTTTCAAAAATTATTTAAGTATGATTGGTCAATGTTAGTAAAATCATGGAATAGGAAATACTGACATCTGCATAAAATTTGAAATTCAGGTTCTATTTACGCTCCTCTTCAAAGTTGACCTTGTACTGGGGGTTGATTTTACCGTAGGGGTGGATGTCACCCCTACGGTGACATCTTTTATTGAAAATGAGTCGGGAAATGGATAGATTGAGTAATTCCAAGCAAATTTTGTGAATTAAAGTTTTATCTGAATGTTGATACTTTCCAACTTATTCGCGAGTGAAAGTGTCAATTTTGCAGCCAATAAACCCACATATTCAGACGGTTTTTGGCGAGTAACTCAAAAAGTAAGTATTTTAACGGAAAAATCATTCATAGCTGATATAGCTTCCAAACAAACTAATATAGTAGTGGATTTGAGGTACCTGTAGACCCAATACAAATGGAATAAGAGCTTTCTGAAACTTGGATTTTATTCGCCAAACGCCAAAATAGTTTCAATGTGAAGTAACTAAAAAACAATGCATTTTTCGAGGGAAATGTGTGTTAGAATTCCATTTCAAAAATTATTCTACTTTTCAACTGCACTCATTGTTTAGAACAAACATTTTTTACTATCTACTTCTTCAATAGTACAAAGGAAATAGAGAAAATTGAAAACATATATACAGTGTCACACATGAGTTCGCGACATATGGAATTTTTTTATTAATATATACAATGAAAATTTGACTTCGCAGTTAGTTTGTGCTTGAAAAATGAGTGAAAAACAGCCTTCTATATCTGGAGGGGTTCGTCTACAGCATAATCTAAAACTTCCCTAAATAATGGATTATCATGAGTTTCCGCATTTTCGAAACTCTCTGATTTCTCTACTGAATGGACTGCCGAATGAAAGGCAGCTGCAAATCTCTGCGGATGGCTTCATTTCGCACGAACCACGGAGCATTTACAGTCATCCTTAGTAACTTGTTCTGCAATCTCTCCAAAATGGAGAGATTTGATGGAGCCGATTGTCCCCAGACGCCTGAAGCGTACATGATGACAGCCTTGAACATCGTGTTGTATATCGTAAGCTTGTTTTTTGAACTATATTTGCATTTTCTGTTAATCAGGGGGTATAAGGATGCTATCCTACTCCCGATCTTCGTCTTCACAAGTTCATTGTGCGGGTTCCAGATGAGCCTACGGTCTTTTAGAACACCGAGGTACTTGACCCGCGTTTGCCAGTCGATCTCCCTTACTTTCATGACCGGAGAAGCGATCATTCTTCCCATGGTTATCGCCTGAGTCTAATCCGGGTTCTCTCGGATCTTCCATTTGAGGTACCAGCGCTCGAGATCGTCCAATGCGCGTTGCATGTAAACGATCCCAAGCTCACGACCCATGGAAGATGACAGGAGAGCCGTGTCATCGGCGTATAGAGACACCTTCACACTCTCGGACTTCGGAAGGTTGCTGGTGTAGAGCGAGTACAGCGTAGGAGAGATCACAGCTCCCTGTGGCACTCCGGCGATGATCACTCTGTTGTCAGAGAGTCCTCTACTCTGACTTGAAATGTCCTGTCTTTCAGAAAGGATCCGATCCACCGGAACAGGTGGATCGGCAGGTCGAGCGCAACTATTTTGTGCAGAAGGCCTTTGTGCCATACTCGGTCGAAGGCCTTCGAGATGTCTAACAGAACTATGTGGACTTTCTTGTTTGAGTTCAATTCGGCGATGGAGTTTTCGACCAGTCAGAGGACCAGTAGCTCGGTGGAGTGTTCCCTTCTGAATCCTAATTGTTCGTTAGGCATTTCGGTCCTCGACTTATTCGTTGAGCCTTTACAGAACGACTCTCTCAGACAGCTTCGCCGCCGACGACAGCAGACTGATCGGGCGATAATTCTGTGGGAACCGCCGGTTCTGACCCTGTTTTGGGATCATGACGACAATCCCATGCTTCCACCTTCTGGGGAAGTACCTGAGGGCTAGCCAACTGTTTACGATGGACAAGAGATATTCAACGCAGCTTTCTGGGAGCCTCTTCAACAACCTGTTGGTTATTGAGTCGACTCCCGGAGCTTTTTTGGCATTTGCAGCCTTGATATAACCCTTCAGTTCTTCCACAGAAGCCGGACGGATGTTATCGTCGTCATCTTCCCTGAAGATGTCATGAACCTGACCTTCCAGCAGCATATCGCGATCGATGTCATCGTCTACGTTAAGCTGGAACTGACGTTCCATCGTGTCTGCAAAAGCCAACGCTTTATCGGCAGGAGAGTAGCACACTCCACGCTCTCCGTGAATGGGTGAGAAAGTAGTCTTCCTCCTCTTAAACACACGGGTGATCCTCTAAAACTGATCATCCCCAGGCTCAATGGGTTTCAAGAGCTCCTCCCACCTTTCGTTCCGGTGATCAATAAAGGCCTGCTTCACTTGGTTGGCCATCCTACTTGCCGCAGTTTTATCTCCTGGGATAAGGGTTCGCTGGTAAAGCCTTCTAAGGCGATTTTCTCTCTTATTATGGTTTTGATACGAGGGGAAAACTCGTTGTAGCTTTTCAGCGGACACTCTTCCTTGGAGAAGGCCGCTCGGAACGCATCATTCACAGAAAGCTCGAAGCGCTCAACTACCGCGTCAAGTTCATCGGGAGAGCGGAGTGCCTCAAGGGGGCAGTCATCTCTTCCAGCTGGGCTATGAAGGCATCCCAGTCCGTCGAAGATCTCATGCGGTACTCAGGAGAAGGAAGTTCATCACCCAGTACCAGGATAACTGGATTATGATTGGAGTCCAGTTTCGACAGAACGTAGGTTTCTCTGGTCAGAGAGACGTTTCTGAGAAGCGCGATGTCTAATACGTCAGGTCTAGTCTGCCCTTGATAGTGCGTAGGCTCATCTGGTACCAGCACAAGATATTCATGCCTGTCGGCCTGAGTTATCGAAGTGTGTTCGGTGGTATGTATATCGGCGGGAGCTACTGAAGTATGGCGGGTCTTCGGGTGATTGCCATCACCGGACGTCTTGGTGGGGGGTGGACATAAGGAAATAAGGTCGTTGGAAGTCTCTGACCGTCATCACGTTTCGATGGCCTTGCAAATTATTCGAGTGTTTTCGCTGTGGCGATGGTCTTAGGGTTCGCAAAGCCTGTATTGTGGCCTGTCTCTTGATGATGTTTGGACAGGGCTAAGAATGGGTCTGACTTTCGGACAGCAAGTTGATGTTCGTATACTCTACTTGTCACACATCTGTTGGTCTGGCCTACATATGTTCTATGGCAGTCGGAACGTCATCTACGTATCTGAACCAGCAAGATAGTTTGTGGTCGAACGTGTTGATAGCCTTGGTTTCGAAGACACCTTCAACCCCATCATACAGTATAACGACTGTATGGCATTCCTACAGAAAAATTGCTGACAACTCTCTGAAAGAAAAAATCCATCCGAAAGCACTAGGGTTTAACATTCATCAACAAAAAGCAGTTCGGATCCCCTTCTTTCCATCGTCCGTGATCATAAAAAAACAGGAATCGTACCGTTTCTATTCAAGGCAGCTGCCCAAGCGGCCGATGAACATCACTTGGTTTTCGTCTATGAAAGCATTTCATTTCAAAATGTACACTTGACCATACGTAAAAGTAACTCTCAGAAACAAGCTGGAAGAAAAAGTCCTCCCGAAACAACTACTCTCACATGAACATTGAATTATTCGAAAATTACCTTTTCCTTTTCAGTTTGTACCCCAAACATTCGTCGTGGAATTGAAACAGATATCATTTGTAGGAATGCTACACAATAAAATATATTATATGAAAGAGTTACGATATAAAATTTCACTCACATTTAACACTATCATCCTCAATGGCGTACTTCGAAGTTTTTATTCACGATAACAAAGAATATTAGAAATAATAACTATTTATAAATTTAGATAAGGGTAAATAAGATGATTATCAGTTAATGCTGTTTTATTAAACTTAATCGGAACAATAATTGATCAGTAATGCAATACTAATATAACAACGATTTTTTTGCAGATATTGTTGCCGAGTACTATCAAGATCGAAGCTGAAAAGATGATTCATGTGAAACTTTCAAATTAATAATTGTATTAGATTAAAATTCTCAGGGTAATTGATCTCATTAAGGTGCATCATAAGACAATTATGAGATAAAAACAGAAGAATATATTGCGTTTAAACCATTTCTGTGTTTTTAACGAGCAATTTCCATAATATTCAAGAGGCAACCATTATTATCATACTGAACAATAGTAAGCAGCAAAGGTGATGAGACTGTCTTATATCCCCGTAGACTTTTTTTTTGTGATTATGGTACCGTAAAAATACAGGTATATAATCGAATGCAGGCCTTTTTTGAACTGTCTCACTGGTAGTAAAATAGAGTTTCTGTAGTTGGATCTTATTATCCAGTCTATTTTTAAAGGTGTTTATATTATCAGTTGTGTCTACTTTATCGGCATTACAGGAATAGATAACTCGGGTTTCGATGAAACTTTTTCTTTGCAGTTTTTTTTAATATATATTCCAACTCCCCCTCAGGATTTTGAGATGATTTGTGGTAAATATATCTAGACAGGAGTAACTATTGAAAAAAAATGTGCGTTTCGATACGGCCACATCTGTTTTCTGATTTCCAATGTCTTGTGTATACTGTACTTCTCCTTGGATTTCCTTTCTGTATTTTTGCTATAATGTTTTGGTATCTTTAATGTAGTATAGTTTTCATGTATATTGAGCTGAAAATTCTGGTTTGTTTAATTTTGTCTCAATGCATATCAGTGAAAGCAAAACAATCAATAAAAAGTCACATATTCCTGTGACTCAAGGGTTAGAACGATACCACTCAATCTCCTAACTATTATTCTAAAAGAAAGCCACTCATCAGTTCAAAAACTTTCGTTGAGAAAACCTGAAAACTATAATTCTCAGTATAGAGTTCTGATTATTTCTGTAAATTTCGGACGTGATTTTTTGGAAACTGGAGACACAATCATGTAATGGAAAACTTTACCCAATTAAGATACTCACTGTAATAATGATAATAATCATCACAAATTGAAAGGGTATATTATCAAGAGAGATTAATTTTTTGGAAAGAAAGGTTTTGGCTTTCTACTTCTCCATCTTGATAGAAAAAATGTGGGAACTTTCCAAAGAAAGGGAGGAAGCAATCAATTTCAAAATTCAACTATATACAAAGATGTGTAGATCATGCAAAGAACTAACTTTCGGACATAAACGAAAGAAAAATACTTTCGAAACCAATCATTTTATACGAAAAACACTTTTTTCTAATCCGTTTGTATTCCAAACATTCGTGATTGAATCGAATCAGATATCATTCACAGGATTCCTACACAATTTAATTACGTACTGTCATCGATGACATGTGTTGTTTGGAACCCTAATTGCATATGGTGGATCTGTTCATTAAATATAATCCTAGTTTCAGGATGTTCCACAAGTAACTAGTGGTTATTTTGGCATTGGTACCTGGCATATTTTCGAGAGAGTAAATTTACTTGTCTTGGTTGTACAAGCAATCGGTCGAAGGCTGTTTTATAGACCAATAAACGGGCCATTCAAAACAGATGTGGTAAAATATTTCTTATTCTGATTGCAAACAATGCATAATTTTTTCGGATTTATCAGGTATATAGAATTTCGGTTGGAAGTTTTAAGAAAACTTGAATACATTGATAAAAAGCAATATAGAGTTGACGCCTTATGTACGGTACGGTATACAGTACCCTATGTGAATGCATTCTACTCGCTTTCTCAGTGCTCTAGTACGAAAACGCTTGACTTTACAGAAAAATGAAAAAGACATTTTTTGTAGATAATCGTATGAGGAATAATTTTCATAACGACCTTTATTGACCTACGAGCCATAGGTCGCGAGATATTCGCGAAAAACTGATTTTCGTGACCTTTTGACCCTAACTTTTTCAGCCGGCACGATATCAATGTCGATTTTTCACATCTTCATTGAAACGCCAAAATGAAGGTGTATACCAAAATTCACCTAAGTAGGAATTTTTCCGCAGATTGAGGTTTAAAAAACCTAAAATGACTGGATTTTTCAGCGGATTGAGAAGTTTTAAACAATTTGAGAATTAGGAGAAAAGTGGAACGCTGCAGTTACACAGAAGAGTTTTCTTATTTTTCCATATCATCAATATCAATTAGTGCATAAATTCTTGACTTGTATTTTGAGTTACATCGTGAAAATTTGAGCTGCCTATCAAAGCAAATTTTGGGAAGCCTGCAGTCATTCATTGCTAGGATTTTTGACAACCAATTCGGAAATTAGAGAAAATCAAATGATGTGCCACTTGGAAACTTTTACCTTAGCTTCTCAATGTAACAACATCTACCTCTCATAGTAGGTTGAAACGCGTGTCAAATAGTAAATTACCGACTTCGTGTAGATGTAGGACACTACCTTGCACTGATGAGAGGCTAAATAGCCCGAAACCGTTCTACAAGTGTGCCCTTTCCAATAATAGAAAATCTATTCCGGTAGTTGTATCGCCAAAAGCATATGCCGAAATTACCTCTGTAAAGAATCCTGCTCTGACACATGTCGGATATAATCCAACGCCCTTCGCGGTATCAGCCAGGGGAGTAGTTGTTTTTTTGTAGGTGTCAGTTCAAAAACCTACTGTGTAGGTAAGTGGAAACTGGCCTGAACGAATTGTGCCTTTAGATATTCTGATTTAAAGCAAGTATGCCCATTTACTATAGGTGAAATATTTTTTGTTTATGCGCCAAAAACAATAACGGGCTCAAATTCATGCAGTACACCACTGATTGATACATACAATTCTGATTTGTTTTACAAATTTTACGCTGGTACAAGTACAACTCGTGAAAGTTCCATACGATTTTTGGAAAAATCTTCATCCCAAAGCTTATCAAAATCATTATTAGGGAAATATATAGCCAAATTATTATTTAATGTCGCAACAAAAATTTTCTGAATTTCGATAGCTTACTGAGAGAGAAATATGAATCCATGTTGATGATTTGAAATGTTTTGTTAGCTTATATGAAATTGTTTTATTGTATTTTTTTTTGTATTTTTCAACTCTTATTGGAATGATGACGAATTTATTTTTCATAACTTGGGTCTATTTTCCTTCCAAAGACTACCCCAAAAATTTCACCTACCCTTCCTAAAATTGTAGTAAGGAAAAAAACCGTGTGTGCCTCTGTAGAAAGGCGATAAAATATAGAAATTTGTCATATATTACAGAAGGATTTTGGGGAATCATATTTGGCATGTATCAAGAAATGATTGGTGTAATTATTGTTGCAAATAGTTTAACATTACAGAGTTGAATATTTTTGGTTCAGGCTTTTCTATTGTTTCCACAAAATATCATAAAAATTAGAATGAAGTCGATGAATGATTTCATAGGAAACGTTAAACGGCTGTTTAAAAAATGAATTTTTGAGGGAATTAAAAACATTTTGAGGAAAAAAATATGTGGCAAGTGAATGAACATTTTTAGCTCGGGATTATGCAAAGAGATGGCTTTTTACAGCTTGTTACTGAAAGTGTGGAGAAGAATAAATAAAAAAATATAGTTTTTTATTTCATTCATCAGAATACCTGATCTAGTATTCAAATGATAATAAATTGAAGTAAATGAAATTGTATTGTATTTTTTATAACTCGAAATGGATCATTTTGATTTCCAAAAATACAGTGTGCTAAAACTGTCCACAGCCATAATCCCTTTTTGAATTTATTGTTTAGAAGAAACTTCCTGTGGTTATACACGAACACACGTATTATTGAACGCTGTTTTGACCGATATCTGGCAGGAAGAGTTTATTGTTCGTATGTCAAAAAGCGAAGATGACGCTGGCCAGCTCCTAAATGATTTCCGGTGCGTTGTATATTGTTTATTGTCCTAAGTGCGTACATGCCTTCAATATCGAATGAAAGCACGGACTTTGTTTATAATTAATAAACATTTAGAAACCCTAACCAGATACGTGTAGCATACCTTTGTGAGTATTACTAAACAACTCGCCCGAAATTATTGGCCTTCTCCCTGGAAAATCAGTGAGATACTTGATATTTGTTTTGCAGAACATTCCTCATAATTCTTTGCTCTATTTTTCTTTGAAGGAATTACTTTTAAATCCCAATAATACTTTGATATCAATCGACGATGTCTCTCCCACATTTGAGTTTTATAAAAATGATTTTAGAATCGGGCTTGGTATATAGTATCAATTATATTATTTTATCGCCGACTGGAACACGAATGCTCTGATTGTGCTTCATTATATGGTTCGTCAAGTGGTAGATCTGTATCTTTAAGTGCATAAAATTGGCAAGCTAAACCTCCGTTCTATTTCCGCATTTTTGTACCGCATCTATTCCCTAATTTAATTTTTTAATGAACTTCTGATATTTTTTAAAAACAGTTTCAACCCAGCATATTCCGTTTTTGAGAATTTTGTCTCATAAATTCATATCTACACACTGTAATTCACGAATGACGTCATTGATTTTTCAAACAATTGTATTGTCAAAAAACCATAGAAAGCACATGTATCTGCTAAGGCAGATGAAAACTATAAAAGATAATGCAACCATACTATATATGACGACTATTTTTAATGTTTCAGGGAAATCAATGCATTTGTAATAACTCGTTTATATTTTGATAGTGCTTCATTACTTTTTCATAGAACTTCATTTGATCAGTTTCTCTCAGTGTATTTGAGAAAATACAAATCAAATTTTTACAAAGGCATACAGGTTGATGGGTCACATTTTTTACTATTGCAAACAGGGTCTATTTTCGATATTTTGCTTCGCGTTAGAGTTATACAACTGTTATAAAAGTTGTTCAGAATTTCATTCTAACATATACCGAGTTTGATGACAAAATTCGCGTTTTTTTATTTTCTGTTCTGGTCTATGTTGAGTGTTTCCATGGAGGGTAATAATTTGACAAAATGTCAATATGATTAATGCGCTATATCGAATTAAAAAATTAACTTGGAAGGTGAATCCGCTCATTTGCTGTTAGAATAACAATTCGTTATACAATTATTCATACAAATAGTGATTTCAATCCCATTTTTGGGATACTGGTTTTTGTCTTTCCACCCCTTCATTGATTTATAAAGAGCGGGATAAATACAAGTCAGTTCTCGTACTCTTGTTATCTTGGCAAGGTCCATGTCAGGATGGGTAGCTTGTAATATCCTTCGAAGTACAGAGGGAGCAGATGTCTGTCAACCCCAGCAAAACTGTGATGATCCCCTTCACCAGGAGAAAATTGTACGGTTCAATGCCATTTTTCCTCAGTGATGAGGTCATTCCATTTGGAACGGATGTGAAATATCTAGGCATTATCTTTGATAAAAAACTCACCTGGAATGCTCACTTGGAAAAAGTTTTACACAAATTCAGACTATTCCTAAAGGACGTGTCGAAGGATTTGTGGTAAAACTTAGAGTTCAAGTCCCAAACAAATCCATTGGATATATGTGATGATTATCAGACTACCGATCACTCATACTAAGCTCTCTGACTTACAGAGACAGGGTTGTCTGGCTATCTGTGGTGCCATCAGTTCCAC
This sequence comes from Leptinotarsa lineolata, assembly GCA_015342045.1. Taxonomy (NCBI): domain Eukaryota; kingdom Metazoa; phylum Arthropoda; class Insecta; order Coleoptera; family Chrysomelidae; genus Leptinotarsa; species Leptinotarsa lineolata. The sequence goes on along the minus strand of WOGR01007958.1, from coordinate 1,018 downwards.
ACCGTCGGTAGCCATGAAGATCCTTCTAGAATTGCCTCCTCTCCACATTTTTCTGGAGAGAGGGGCTAGATGGACTGCATACAGACTTGTGCACATCGCCAATTGCACAAAGCAATCTAATGTAGAGTACACTAGACTGCTGGCTGACACTAGAAGAAGTCCCACTAGAAGTCAACTACCAACTGCCGTTTCCCGACTAGAGAGGAATGGATCCTCAGGGAGAAGGAAATACTAAGAGCAGATAGTTGTTGGTTCACAGATGGATCAAAAACACCTTCAGGCTCTAGTGCAGGTGTTTTCAGTTGTAGACCCAGGGCAGAGATATAAACCTGCCTAGGGACCTATGCGACTGTATTCCAAGCATAAATCTTTGTTATTGAATTGTATGCGGAGAGATTGGTAGAATTCAACCTCACACACGAAAATTTCTCGGACAGTCACGCGGCGTTGGAAGCTTTTGGCTCCTACCGAGGCAACGTCTAAATCGGTAGCATTGCCAAAAACGACTCTCCTCAATAGAAAGACTTAACAAACTATCTCTGGTCTGGATCCTTTGTCACACTGGACTGAAAGGTAACGAGGCTGCTGACTCCCTTGTAAAGGTGGGTGTTGCAAGTAGTTTCATCGGACTTGAACCTGTCATTGGCATTACTTTAGGTTTTTCCAAACAAACATTAAACACCTGGATGGCAAGAAGTTTTGAAGACTTCTGGCAAAATCTTCCAGAATTTGCTCACTCCAAGGCCTTCATTCACCCTTCGAAACTTGAAAACCAAAATAGTTGTTGGACTATAGTAGGGATGAATTACGATGACTAACAGGCCTCCTTACAGGTCACTGTCGTCTGAATCATCATATGCGGAGACTCGGACTGTCGGAAGACAGTGTGTGTCGTCTCTGTTTGGAATATGATGAAAGAACAGAGCATATACTTTGTGCCTGCCCCGCCGTGGACCGAATCAGGTTTTCAGAGTTTGGTAGAACCACACTCTTACCATCTGACCTGAAAGATCACTCA
>WOGR01007957.1:0-12099 GCA_015342045.1 Leptinotarsa lineolata | reverse complement strand
CCAATAGCTAATAGATTAGGTGGCGTGATTCGCAGAAAAGCGAGACCATTTTAGAAATACCTCGAAAATAAAAATGGCTGCAGTCTCACAGACGGCAAGTTACCAGTTAATTAAAGTGCGTGGCTTTATTTTTCTAAATTGGATTACCTGACTTTATTCGTGTACCTGTAAGGATAGGTAGCCAGATTTCATTGATGATCATTGCCTCTTCTTCATTGTTGAAATTATTCCTGTGTTTACGAATTTCTCTACAAAAAATTTCTTCACAAAAATTACTTCTGATCGATGAATCAAATAAGTATATTTTGTCGACACCCTAGTGTTACTGATATTCAAGTAAAATGAGTGTGTTTTATAAAAAAAATTTATGCATTTTTCAGCAGTTTCAGAATAATACAGTTCATGCTATCGTTATAGGTATTTGAATTGAATCCGTAATAAGTCGTTGGGAACAAACGGAGTTGTGATCAAGATTTCGTTTATTGACCCTCTGGTCCTTTACTAATTGCAAATTCCGCAAATACTGGCGCTTAACTCAAAGTGTTTGTGCTGGACCCTTCTTGCCTGCGTTTAGGATAACACTTGTATTCCGTAGCTCGATATTGTTACGGATGGGAAGACATTTAGCAGGCTCTGAATTTAGGTCAGATTTGCGGTGGTGGAGTTTTGCTGTTATGAGAATTGCGAATCATTTTGGAGAAACCTAAGGAAATATTAGTGACGAAGCATTTAGGAAACGATAAGCGGGGTTGATGTATTATTCTACAAAATTGTGTTGTTCCGTGGAAACAAATTGCAATTGAGGAATAACTATATTTTTCTGTCATTCTAGTTAATTTCTGCAAACTATCAACTCATTTGGAAGGAAATTAAAAAATTTGGGACACATTAAAATCATATTTCCTCCTCTCATTTTTTTCTGAGCACCTGCTGAAATGATTGATGATAGATACTTTTCAATTGTGGTTTCCTGTCAATTTCATTTTTATTATCTGTACCTAAATGACTCTCAGTTAAAGATCTTCAGTACTATAATGGTGTCAATGAGAAGTGTTATTTCTTGAAAATAATTGTTGATGATAGAATTACTCATGATGAAATTTAAAGAACGGATAAGTAATGGAAAATTATCCAAAACAACGAAATATTTTGCACAATTTTCAATATACTGATAAGCGTACGTTTTTTTCAACCTTCCGTTCGAAGTACCGGGTGTATCAGACCGGGCTATTCGGAAATATTTTCATTCTTATAGTGCGTGGGCATACTTGAAGACTGGCTTCGAATCAAATTATCTAAATGAACAACTTGTTCAGGCCAGTCTTAACTCACCTACACAGTAGGTTTATGGACTGATACCTACCAGAAAACAACTCATCTCTGGCTAATACCACGGAGGGCCTTGGATTATATCCGACAGGTCTCAGTGCAGGATTCTTCACAGAAGTAATTCCTGTATATTCTGTTGGTCATAGAACTACTGGAATCGATTTTTAATTATTAGAAATGTTTTAACATTTCATTATCAACATGAAAAATGAGTTCGAGTTTGAGACGTTCGAACTGATCCATCTGAAACTATTTCACAAATTTGGAGTTTTCCCCAAAAAAACATTCAAAGGAAAATCTGTTAAGAACTAATGAAATTATCGAATCACTATGGAATGACCACCTATCAAAACATAAGAAGCTACTAATAAACACAGTATAATGATTATGATTTGTTGAAGATTTCACACTTCCTTCAACGATATCAATAAAAAAACAAACTTTGGCGAATCTATTTATTTTCCAAACAGTGAATGTTGATACAGAATTTAATAGGTGCCTAATAGATTTTTTATTAGCCTCCAAAGGAGAACATGGATAATTGTTTTCCAAGAATTTCAAGAATCATCCAATTATGTTTCATTTATTCTTTCACCAAAACATCTCCAGTTCTTGTTAATGGTTAGCATAAATTTCAAACTGATTTTATCTATATAATAGGATTGAAAGTGTAATATTTGGAATGTTGTCAGATGTGTATGTCATTAGCATAATTGATGAACCCTTCAAAGGTGATCGATATTGGTTATGAGGATTCGGATTTGCCAATTATTTTTAAAATGTCTTGATTGCTAAGGTAGACTGTAATGGGGATGACTTTAATAGTTCTGATATTATGTTTGGTCACTTATTGAAGACTCAGCCACTCAGATTGAGAGTCGTGATTGATTTCGATAATATTCATTTATATCAGTTGATTTAAGTTACAGGACTCAGTTCAAATTGAAAGTAGAGGTTGATTTTTGAGAAAAAAGTTTTGGCTCTCTACTTTTTCAAGAGAGTTTTTACAGTTTGTGTCTGGAAGTAACTTTTTTGCACGATCTATACATCTTTGTATGATATTAATTTTTTTAGATTGATTGCTTCCTTCATTTCTTTGGAGGATTTCCACATTTTTCTGTACAGAGAGAAGATTAGAATATAGTGTATCGAATATTTCATTTCTTACCGGTACAGGGCTGTAATCCACGAAGGGTATCTATAATTGATATCAGGAAATGTAGAATTCTCATGTACAATTCATGAATATTCATCCATTCATAGCTAGGTGCGCTTCGTAGAAAAAAAACTCACCGTTTTCTATGAGGTTCATTAAAACTTACTGAGGGTCCATTTATAATATGTATAAACCCCATCCTCAATGATTAAGCAAAACTTTCTGTGATAAAAATCATATCCTTGGTGTTGAAAATCACATCCTTGGTGTTGAAAATCGTCACTTGTATTACTTCATCAATTTCAATATTTATGAAAAAATAATTGACTATCATATAACAGAAACAATATACCATATAGCTAATATCCGATTAGAAACAATCGACATTCAAATCACAATTACACTGTTTGGAAGAACTAAAAAATGAACAAATGAAACAATGAGTTCGTTATTTTGCTGTTGGAGAGTGATTCTTTAACTCGTCTGAAACGTACAACTGTAGTATTTATTTGACAAGAATTTCACTTCCACATTCAACATAGTAGAAAAAAATTAAATGAATCGTTCAGAGAGTTTATTTCATTTGTATTTTTCCTGGAATGATAGTGAAATGATAAACAATCGTTTTCAACTTTTGTCAATGATTTAATCGTTGGCATTGAAGAGCTGATCGTATATCAATGTATGATATGATTGAAAGAATATGATTGAGTCCAACAAGCTTTCAATTCCAATTTATTTCTGTTTGAAAAAACTCTGTTTGAAATCTGTTTTTCCGTCAATCAGCTGTCGCCAGCTGTCGTACAAATTGTGATTTTGTCAATGAATCATATAAATATAAGTTTTCCAATTATGGTTCGATGTAATGATATGTAGGCTATAAAAGTATCTATATTCATCAAAAATATATGTACAAATATGTCTGAAAGATTCTGAAAGGATATGTCATCTATGATCGAAAAAATATTTTTTGGATTTGGATAATAGCTATGGCGAGTTCAGACAGCACTGTATGGTTTTGAATTTCGAACTCTTTTTTTAACTATGCTTATATTCAGTTGCCTTGTAGTGGAAACCGTAGAAGAAGCCATTGGACGATTCTTGTTAGGCGGTTGATGTCAAAGCTTATCTTTGCAACTGATTGCTTTGGAAAGTATTGTCTGTCTTTGATATACGTCAACTGAGTATATTATCGAGGCAATATTATCGCCTCTACCTAATCTTTACGCCACAAAGATATAAGAATCGGAAAATAAGTAAAGATTTGGAGTTTATTCAGGAAGTTATACAAATTATGATGGAATTATGAAACAGCAAAAAATCTCAATCGACGCTCCGAGGCGACTTGATTGATTCCAGTGGCGCATTTGCTTTCTCAATTGGAAAAACCTAGAAAAACCTGCAGCACCACATCATCTGAAGATCTTGATCTGCCAATGTCCTCTCTTCCATGAAATAAAATGTAGAGTGTCTCCAAAATATCGACAGAAAATGTTTTAACTCGACTAACGTCAAACTTAAACCAGTCCATTTCGTCTTTAACCAAAGCGTAATAATGACCAGGTTCAACGCCAGAACCACTGTCAACAATGACTGCTTGATTGAAGTGTTCATCTATTTCGAATCTTCGTAAGACTTTGAGTCGTATTTGAAGATCATCAGTATTATCATTAGATTGACTGGTGCTTCAGCTATACTTGTTGTCTTATAATAGTCAGTTGGTTTTGCGTATATTTGGCAATACAGTTGATCATCACTCGTTTGAAGTTCTATTTTCAGATGATTCAACAATAAGCTTTGCACAGTGGTTATCAGTCACATCACGAAACGCTAGTTGAAGTTCCAGAAAGTCACATTTGTTTTAGTTAACTCTTGAACATGTACTACCGAGTAAATTAGTGAGGATTTTTAAGTAAAAGGTCTACAAACACAAGACGAGATAGACTATATGAAATCATTAAATCCAGAGCGGTCAGGAGTATTGATTTTGCTATTTTCCTGCTCACGGAGAGTATTCAACAGGAACTTCAAAAATTCGAAACAATCCTCTTGTTATCCTGAAGAGTATCTAATGGACTTCAAAGACTTCAGGAAATCGGTTAGTTACGAAACTGCAACTGTATGAACAGTTTGGTGAATATTCATTGAGTTTATTATATTCTAGTCAAATTCATTCATTTTTCTCCATTATTATCAGGTTGTCGTGTACTTTTGCCAACGTAGCACAAGTCGAATAATTTCGTTATCATAACAATTGTGTGCACAGGATTTGATGGAGTCAGCGAAAACCGTTTTTGTCTGGTCCTTATTGGAGAAGATTCTACGGGTACTTGAAAAGATGATGGTCGGTTGGCAAAAGATCTGAGGAGTATAATGGATGAGGCAGAACTTTGACGCTCAGTTCGTTCAATTTTCGGAAGGTGATCGTCGAGCAGGATCGGACCTCTCCTGTAAATCAGTACCGACTAATGCTGACGAAATTTTTGGTACACTTTCTCGATTTCCTCACAATAGGATTCTGCTGTGATGATAAAGCTCGGTTGCAGAAAATTATAGTGAATCACACCACCATACAGTAACCGTAGTTTTCTTTCAGTGGGTTTTCTCTTGAGTGACCAGTGTCCTGAACATCTCTTGTTGTCGTGAAGGATCCACTTTTTATCGCACGTGACGATTCGATCCAGAAAGATCATTTCGGTTGCAAATTCTTGTCGATTGTTTTAATATGAGGCACGCACTCTCAAACTTTTTGTTTATTGTTTATCAATACTGTCACTGCCAAATGCCCGGTTGGTTTTCCGAGATGTTTTGGCAGTGCTTTGGTTCAATTTGAATTCGTAGAGATGAATTGGTCAAAAATTGCTAAACGACATCATATAAGCTAAAAATGGGATAAAAATCAAAATTTTCTCTATAGATCTGTATACACCACTCACAGTGGAATAAATATTTATTGAGATTTGGAACTACACGAACACATGACATCATCCCTGACAAAAGTTTGAAACAACCTAATACCAGACACCGATTTGTTTTCATACCTTCAGAAACGCAAGTAAATAATTTTTATCATTCTCATTTCTCAAAAAAAAATTTATCGAAATAATATTAAAACATTTTCACTTCTGTAGTTATTCATTTCAGTCCTAGGTCCCATGACAGAAAGAGAATTATTCAAGTATATCTTGTGACCCCATTCATCTCATCAATAGTTTCTATGGAAATCATCATAATTATCATCTACAGGAATATTTGATTTTTTCCACATTCAAAGATCTATTCACAATCATCTGTTTGTAATAAAATTCAGCAGAAATAATCATTCGCCCCTATAACAAACTAGAGTGTCTTCTAATGCCAAAATTGCGATTTTGGTGACAATGGTGTAGATCAGTGGTTCCCAAACTATGGGTCGCAACCCACTAGTGGGTCGCCGGAGCAATTGGGGTGGGTTGCCGAAACAGAATAAAAAACTAAATACTTTTGAATTGTTTTTCCGTTGGAATGTAAAGGAAATTAAACATATCTCATGAAATATGTATAGTGTAGAGAGTTCAAAGTACAGTGTGAAGAGCGGTGCACTAATAAAATCGAAGTTTAAAACGAGAATACTAGTTTTATTAATATCACAGACAACTGGTGTGTCCACCAGCCCCATACCATGGGGCTGGTGGACACACCTGTATGCAGTATGTGTGAACAGGAAGATGAAACTGTCAGGTATGTCTTATGCGAGTGTCTGGAGTTATCGTCAATTAGAGAGTGTGTGTTTGGCGAGTCTTGGCCTACATCTGCCGGTATTGAGGAGATGTCTCCTAGTGACCTGTCTACCTTCTTGGAAAGAACAGGATGGACGATGACCTAGGAACACAACTCCTTAGGAGAAATGAGTCACATGTGGCCTAAGTGCTGTAGGCCTACACTTACCCTCCTTACTCTACAGATACAGATACGGAGATCATCTTTACCATTTTCATTTAGAGGTGTATTCCTCAATAGTGACTTTGCACGATAATGATAATGAAGATATCATAAGTAATAATAATTATAATTTATATTATTCAACATATGGGTGGCGGAGAGAATTCCACAATGAAGGTGGGTCCCCAGGCAAAAAAAAAATTGGAAACGCTGGTTTAGATTATGAATAGAAGAGGTTGGGTAGTGAATGAAGTATCTGATGGAAATAATGGTTCTCTCTCTATGGGACTGTTCATTCGGTGTATCTAATGGTAATAACTGTGTGGATGAGAAACGACAACTACTGATTGCAGAAGTGTTCCTAAATGAATGCATGTGTTTTGCTGATGATTCCGAAAATCAGTGAACCTTGTATTTCCTGAACATAAATAAGTACTGAGGCAAGACTACTCTGTGAGTAGTTACAATACACATTCATTTTCAGTAGCTGCTTCAGTTCAACTATCGATTCCCAGAGTAAAGACTGAAATTTTTCATATTAGTCAACAATTTTTCATATTACTCTAAAACCTTCAACTTTGAGGTCAAACAGTATGTCAGAGCCCAGTATTTCCATTGAGTAACATTCTTCAATAAATTGTCATATGACTTGAATATTATCGTATGTTCCAGAAGAAGTTTTTTTCAAGGGAGTTGAGTTTATTACTTTCCAAAGTAATCGTTCACTGCATATTGATGAACCATTTATTTTTAGAACTGTAACAGAAATGACATTGTTTTGTGTATTTCATGAACTGTATGAACTGGAGTTGCGTACATTACTTACATTAATTTCCCAAAACTTTGGAAATTTTTTGAAATATGAGTTATTTGAATTACCTACCATGAAAAATGCAACTCAAACTCACCCTCATAACTTGAACAGAGATATGACTCTCTCAGTTACGTCAAGTATTTGGAAATTGATCAAATAATCATTGGTACTATTGCCAAAGTTCGTTTTAATTTACAGGTATGACAGAGGCACGTGTTGTTATCGAAATTCTCCCAAAATTCTTTTGGATCAAGAATATGTTGGACAGAAATAACTGTCTGGATCATTTTTTCTAAGTTTTCAAACAAATGATGCGTTTAAATCATCGTATATTATACTGAAGCGTCGAATGTTTGAGATTCCAATGAATTACTATTAGAATCAACGAAGCTTTGCGAATCAAAGTAAATCTGTTTTCATTTACAAATTATCATCAGAAAAAATACTGTTTATTACAATAATCTCACATTAGAGCTATATTTTCTATTGATGAGACTTTTACTTTATCATTCATCATGAAGTTTCAGCGTGGAAAATTATGATATATATTGTCCAGATATAGATTTTTATCTCGAATTCGTTGAGATGAGAAACTGTGATAAAATTCATAGCTTTTTTTGTGATGGAAATCATTAAATATAATAAGTTACAGGTGAGCAATGAAATTTTTTTTGAGAAAATTGTACTTAATTCGCGAAGTGTAATAGAAGTTTGCCCTGTCTACATATTCATGGAGTTTTCCATTATAATTTAAATTATGTAGTGGAATCGGTCAATACTTGGTAAAAATCCATAATGTATTCAACAAACATTTCATTGTGGAATTTCAACTAAACAGTTTTACAAGAACGCAACACATGTTTCGCTATAACTTCTTCAGGCGTGTGTTTACCAAATGGAATTTCAGTAAGTACTAATCTTCAAAAGAAAGCTGTTGCAATTCCATGATAATCTTCTAATGAGTTTGTGGGTAATTGTGCTAAGAGTGACACTACTTTTTTTATTTTTAAATTTCAACCCGAAATTTCAAAAATAATTTTTTACACTGCTTCTTGATCGGAGAGAATGCCGTTCAAGCAAAGTGATGGCTTGAAAAGTGTTATAAGGACTTCGCTCCACCAGAAGCAACAATTAAACGTTAGTTTGCTGACTTCAGACATGGTCGTAGAAACACCGACGATGCAGAAGGCAGTTAAAGTCCAGATGAGGCAGTAACACCAGAAAACACATGAAAAAAATCCACAAAATCGTTTTGAGTGATCGAAAAATGAAGTTACGTGAGTTAACTGACATTGTGACAAAAGAACGTGTTGGCTTTCAATTGCATGAGCATTCGACTATGAGAAAGCTCTGTTCGAAGTGGGTACTGGCTGTTCGCACACCTCAAAAATATGCTCACTGGTGGGAAATTTCGCTAAAATGGAGGGGTTTTTGCTGGAATTAAGGCCTATTTTGAGGCAAAAAATAAATCCTTCTACAAAAGTGGTATTGAACAAAATAAAAGCGTTTTCTATTTTAGACCTGAGACTGTTCAGCCCATGTGTTTTTACAATTTGAAGTACCTCAATTTCAAGTACTCGAGTTCAAACAAGCCAATTGATGTTGAATGTGTACCTGGGTTTGGGAAAAAATTAATAAACCTTGAAATAAAAAAAGAAAAGGAAGTGTACCACCTCATTTGAATCAATCAGCAATGAATGAAATTACCTGAACTCATGTACCAAATTCAACATTTGAAAAAAGTATTCAGTAACGGGCAGTAATTCGATTCTATTTGGTTATTCAGTGGATTATCCGAATTCTTAAATCTATTCATTTCTGAACATTTCAAAAAATTGAGTTTCAAACTTTCCTTTCCTGAATGTAACACGTCATAGTCATGATTGAACTCATGTCCTTCTACTTGAAGCTGGTGTGCCAGAAGAAGCTATTGTACAGCGAAACAAGTGTTGCCTTTTTGTGAAACTGTCTATTGGAAATCTCACAATGGAGTGTTTCTTGAATATATAATTTCATTTGCTTTCACATTGTGGAAGGTGAAAATTTTCGAATGAAATCAATAAGAACTCCGTATTGTGATTTGTTCAGGTGAAGCGGAGTAACACATATCGTTGATTTTTTCGGCCAACTGCTGAGTTTCCTGAATAATTAAATGGTTAATCATATTGTTCACACGAAATTAATGTTTATTCAATATCAATAGAATTATTCTGATTGGAACGATGATAAATTCACTGCGTTAGTGATACAATCAGCAAATTCTCAATGATTCAATAAACTGATGGGAATTAAATTTATTTTTCGTATATTTTACACTTTCGTTCGAACTATTACATAATATGAACTTTGCGCTGTGAATGATAATAAACACCCCAAATTAGCTTTTCAATGACTGCTTTATACTTTTATTATTCTGGATTGAATTTTAAATCTACTATTCACCTGATATCATATTGAAATTAGCATAAAACATGAAGGGAGAAAGGTTGAAATTTCGATTCGCGTTCACAATATCTATTTGGTATGGTGTTGAACACGATTGCTTTGTCCCGACTTCATTTCCTCACCTTGCAGTGAAAGCTGTAGTGGAAGCTGCAGTGAAAGACAGAGGACGAATCTCATTTAGGGGTGTATGAAGAAGCTTGACTTTGCAACAGACAGCTTTTGAAAGTCTTGTTTCTCTTTGATATTCGAGCATATACTCTTGTGTCAAACCCATAGTTAGCATTTGCGATCTTGACCTTGTCCAGATCGCAACTGGCGTTTCTTCAGGCGGTGTATTCTTCACACCAGCCCAAAAAATTTCATGGAATATAAAAAGGAACATTTTTATATCGGAAAAGTTTCTACATTTCCCATAGTTTTGAGCTTGGTTCAGGTATTTCTATTAGGTTGTACAGTGATCAAAATATATCACTTTGCAACTACTTTTGCAAATTTTTTTGCATCATTCTAATTGATGGAAATTTTTCTGTTGTAGGTTATAATTAAACAACTATCAATAACAGTTCAAACCCCAGTGAAATCTATTGAATGTAGCTGAAAATATGATGAAATTTGAAAGATTTTCACTTTGATTCAATTGCTAGATTCACCATTGGCATCAAACACTAATTCAGGAGTTCCAAATGATCATTCAGGCTAGGTTTCAATTTTATATCATTTGCCGAGTCTCTCGAATCATAAAATTTCGGGGCCCTGAATTAAGTCTTTGCAGTGCACATTTTTGTAATAAATAATTTCTCCAACTGGTCATATTATAACAAAGTATTGTAGAAAATAATTTTCCCAGTCATTAGACAAATGCTTGTACTGAAATAACAAGTCCAGATTTCGAAGATAACATTTTCTGAAACTTTTTACTGAACTCAAACCTACCGACTTGTTTCTATATGTCTTCCAATGGTCTTGATTTGAAGTAACCAACTCAACTTATTTTGCTCGCCTAAAGGTAAGGTATTCATGTTTCGAGAATTCCCATACTTTGTTTCCAACCATAATTTTCTGAATACCTACAGAATATATTTCATTGCTATAATTAGTCTCTCATTCCATCAATGAATTCTAGATATACTCGTATTCAGATTACGCGTTCTCCATTCATCAGCGTTGTGTAAACAAGAGCATTATTTCACACGTGTAAACAAAGTTGACGTTTGTTGAAACCTAGTCGTTTAGTTTACATATATGCCATTTGCATTATTCCAGTTCCACTCTGAATAGCTGCTATCAACACAAACGATCAGTGCTTTGGATATCTCAAATAATGAACATTGTTTAAATACCCAAGTGAACTTAGACGAAGATTTCCTTCCCCTTCATAAAAGGATAATGAATTAACTACTGATAAAATAAATTCATTACTCAATATCAACAATTTGTCTGAATATTAATAAGTCATCTTATGAAAATTTCAAAGAAATCCCTAGTGTATCACCATTCCAAGTTGGTACCATTTTCTATTTCAACCTGACACTTGACACATTCCGTTCGAAATGTACTTCTTTCCATATCAGATTTTGACTGAGCCACGTGGTCTCTATTTCAAACTAATATTTCGTTGGATATTATGTTGATTAGTTTTTTTATATTAATCAAATTTTATAAATGTACTATGTTTCCCTCTTCTCGATACTTTCTGCTACCTGACGGGTAAGTACTCATTCATCATGAAATTAACTTTTCTCAAATTTCTTAACCTAAAGTTTTAATTTCCAATTTTTCAATCAAATTTTTTTAATAAGATTACTTGCTTCCAGGTGAGCACTGAAGATGACGCAAGTCGAAAGCGCTTTGCAATAGAAAAATTAAATTATACACTTCACATACAAAAATCTCTCCGTTTTATCCAAATTGAAATATTTCATTCAGAACATTTCTAATGTGTCTGTGGTTGTATGTGTTTTCATTCGTTCAGTATTCATATTCCGTTTGTACCTATATTATCTGTAACATATATATTAAACGTTTTTTTTGACATGGATAAACTGATGTTTGAGCCCTGATGATGGACTTGATACGTTGGCAAAAAACTAATTTGTTTTTACAATTCATTACTACACCAAAGGTTCCAAACAGTGCATCAGCAGATGTGCGGATGCACATCTCCACCGGCAGCTGGAGGTTGCATATCTTAATTTCGAATTAGGGTTAAAGCAACCAGGTTCAATTCAATGCCACGAAAACTCAGTCATCGGTTTTCTCAAAAAAGATGAATGTCTCTGACCCAGATATGATAACGTCAGGACAGACAATCCCGCTTTCTGCTTCGATGAGTTTGTTGGGTGTTAAAATGGACACTAATATATCTTGGCACAATCATGTTTGCTGGAATTGCAAGGGATGCTTCTCAAAAGATTGGAACACTATTTCGAACCAG